>BQNB010034433.1:0-41243 GCA_026074375.1 Tanacetum coccineum
TTAATAGTTTGTTTTTTTCTCATATTAAATGACAATTTTTTTTTTCAATAAAGGGGATATATATATATTTTTTTTGCCCAGACCGATAGAAAGTCGTAAATGTAATTTTTTTTTTTTCTTCTTATTTTTGACGAAAGAAGGGGGGAGTATAAAGTTTTTTTTTTTTTTCGGCCGATGAACAGTAACCACCGGTATTAAAAAAAATTGGTCCGATGAACAGTAGCCCGTTACTGGTTTTGGCATTTTGTGTAATGATAAATATGTAAAAAAAATTGGGCCGATGAACAGTAACGGGCTACTGCTCATCACTGTTCATCGATGAACAGTAGCCCGTTACTGTTGTGTAATGATAAATGTGTATATATATAATATTCGGAAACCAAAAATACAAGTATAACATCATTATTTACTGCTTAGCCACCAAATTGCTACTACTATATATGTACGGTAATGGATCCGTTAAGAAGAAAAAATATGTTTGCAGTCACACATTTTAAATGAAAAAAAAAAATTCATGAAAGATGCGTCTTTTTTTTGTAGATGCATCTGAAATGTACGATTGTGATTACTTTTCATCATTCTCATTTTACTTTTATTTCTAATTTGATCCTTACACATACATGTACATGTTACGAAAAAACTTACTACACATGAATTTTGTTTACATAAATTTTTGTTACCATATATAGAGTAAATTGCATTTTTGGTCCCTGTGGTATGGCCAAATTGCAGGTTTGGGACCCTAACTTTTAAAATTGCAGTGATGGTCTCTATTTTCAAGTTTGGGTTGTAGGTTTGATCCTTTTGGGTTGCATTTTTGGTCCCTGTAGTTTGGCAAAATTGCAGGTTTGGTCCCGGCCCGGGGACCAAATTTGCAACAGAAACTTGAAAATAGATACAATGACTGCAATTTCAAAAGTTAAGGTCTCAAACCTGCAATTTGGTCATACCACAGGGACCAAAAATGCAATTAACTCCCATATATATATAGCAACATTACTATCTGTCTATCCAGTACTAATTATGTTTGTATGCAAGATTTCCAGTCAACATCAATGGTGTAAATTTATAACATGATCACAAACAGAAAAGTTAGAGACGTGATGATGAGTAACATATGTTTCCATGAGTATTGTTGGATTAAATAGGGAGAGGTGCACCAAATAAGGCATGCAATAGCATTCAGGCATTTATTTGTTTACCTACTTTTGTATACATTCCAACACGACACTCCCATACGTTAATTAAGAATCTACCCTTCAACCCCAAATAAATAATGATATCACTTTGATTTTCAAGATTCAATTGTTAGTTTGTTACAATTTTTAATAGGAAGTATGTTTGACTTGAATATATTTCACCAACTATAACCAATAATATTAGTCACACCATCTTTGTTTAGTTGTTGATCGATCGCCTAGTGTAGAAAGTCAATGTAATTGGAATTAGATTAAATTGCAAAAATCGCCAGAGTGGCCAAATTGTACACGGTCCTAGCAACTTTTAAGTGCGGACCTAGTCTATGTGGGAAATTTTGGTGTGCAACTATCGTCTCTTGCCATGAGAACATATGCAATTTGAAAGTGCAGCTGTTAAAAGACGATAATTGCACACTAAAGTTCCTCGTAAGAACCGCGTTTGCACTTTCAAAGTTGTAGAGACTACGCCTGCAAGTCAAACCACACGAACGTTTTTTGCTATCTACTCTTGGAATTATATTGTAACGGTGTAACCCACTTGTAAATCTGTTATGAAATGTAGAAAACCTTAAGTTATAATCGTTTGTCTTTTATTAACATATTTCTCACTTTCTTCATATTTCGGATGACAAATTTTGAGAGAAGTATATGGGGTTTTAAGCAATCCTATAAGATTTGTGATTTGTCTTTCGTATTACTAAGTCGCGTTCAGTTAGGATAAGATATCGAAAAACCACAAATGTGGTAAATAAAAACTAGTCATTGCCTAAACAGTGAAATAAAAACTAGTCATGGCTATTGTAAGTTATCATAAATGCATAAACAACCACACATGGTTCCTGACCAACTTTATATGCTGGCTTTGTTATCTTAAAAGAGATGACCTTACTTGTTCCCTCTGACTAAACAAGAAAAGGATCCAATTGCTAATGTCATTTATATTAGCGTGTGAGCCGGACTGGTTTAAGTCTGATAATGTACTGATACAAAGCTTAACTAGTGCGGGCTTTAGCGCACCTATGCTATGAACTATATATGAGGTGAATCACGCTTCTAAGGAGACGTAACTTGGTGCCACATATCAAAACCAAAAGTTTATGTTTGCGATGCGCTAAAACTTTCTAAAGATAGAACAAGGTTCGTGTGCATGTTAGCTATGCATTTTGAAAGAGGCAGCTACTAGTCTTTTATAGCTGTTTACGTGTGCATGCAACAATCTTTAGTTATCAGCATTACCTCATTCATTCATTCAATGTCAAATCAGAAAGTTCATCCATAGTCGTTTATAGTATAGTTTACGTAAGAGCTATTTGTGTGTATAAATATCTTTCATAGTACAGTATTACTTATGCTACATTCAATTATGATAGTGCACCTATAAACTACACATAAATGCATAAGCAACCCCACATTTTTCTTAGCCAGTTTTTATCTTGAAAATACATGCTCCCTTGACCACATGATTAGCTATTGGTTACACATGTTTAGGTGCAGTGATACAACGCTTAACTAATACATTCATTTGCACATGTTTCGTAAGGACCACTTCAAAGGAGACAAAGAATCGTCAATTTTTAAACCAAATCTCATGTTTATGTATGGCCGAAAGTTTCATGAGGTCCATTTGCAAGTTAGTTCTACCTCAAGCAACTACTACTAGTCTTCGTCTGATCAAATGTTTTCAATGCATCTAACAATCATATAGCATTACCTAGATTATACCTCTTCACATGCTCACAAATTTCTTGAATTGTAGCACCCATAAAGGTAGTCAAACAATGATTAAACCAAGCTCCTAGCGATATCTCTTTTAATTAGACACTTGCCAAGCTAAGGACTTGGCATGCGATAACTTCTCAATAGCTGCCTCAAATGAAACCATGCCAATGATCATGAATCAAGAATGACTAGAGAAAAGGTCTTTGGAACTGTGGAAGTAAAGAATGATATTGTTTAAAGGCGTATGAGAAAATCGAACTGGGAATAAGTAAAATCATAAAGACAAGTGCGCTTTTTTATGAACATTTGGAAAAATGTATCAACGAAATTGTTGACTAACGTAAACAATCATTTGTTTTCATCATTGAAAGAACGACTCACGGCAGTCAACACAGAAGCTCCATGACTTGAGAAAAATATTCAGGACCATATATTTGCAAAACAGACTGTATCCTCAAAAGCCAAAATATACTGCACATTCTCTTGATGGGCAGGGCCGATTACATGATAAAATAACCAACATAGGTAAATTTCTATTTCCGTTATAAACTTTTATATGACAGGATATATAAAAAACATTTCGAAAAACATTTATTTACGCTTACCAACTTTAAAAAATTCCAATTCATATGACCCGATCACGCTAACTGACCCAGATTAACTTTTTATGGTTTCATAGTAAGAATTGTGAAAACTGTATTCATGTCCTCTCCACCAGCAAATTTCATGTTTTCTCCGCAATTTTCTTCTTGAGAAGCTTTTTCCATGTTTTACAGAATGCGCCAAAAAACTAAAATTGAAAGGAGTTATGTATCAATTTCAACCCATTAACTCATAAACCGGTCAATTCAGGTTATGTTTTACGTCTAGCAGGTCAAACGGGCAAACTAAAAAAATGCAACCCATCCCTCGAAAAACAGTTTAAAATTCTGCAACCATTCATTGATTATAGACAACTTTAATGAAAGATTACAACCATGCTGTTCTGACATATAAGGCTTTATACTTGTGTTTTATGAAATGGAGTGTGGGTCTTCCATGTCAGTAACTTAGCACCTCAAATAAACTCAAACCATTTGCATCCGACATCCGTCATTCAGGTTATTATAAGTGGCAAGATGGGCGGGTTGGGTGGATTTTGTTACTCTGTAACGGGTAAGGTACAGGTTTAGAATGGGCCGCGTTAAAGCACAAACATTTCCATTCATTATATTATAGTAACAAGCAAAAGTACCCGCGCGTTGCTGCGGGGCGGGTACGTTTTCGTTGGTGCGGGTCGGTTTTTTTTAATTGGTGTCGACAATTAATTTTTTTAGGTTTTTTTTTTTAATTTCTTGGTTTTTTTATCAAGCAAAATAGTCCGCGCGTTGTGGCTGAATCTCATGTTTAATAGTTTTTTTTATATGAGCTTATGTGTTGGGCCTCATGTCGCGGGTATTTTTTGATCTGATTAAATCAGTACTTTTGGAATTTTTTTCCTATTTTGTGCCGAGCAATTTTTTATATATATTGGGTTTATTTTTTCGGTCTCATGTTTAATAGTTTATTTTTTTATATGGGCTTATGTGCTGGGCCTCATGTCGCGGGTATTTTTTATCTGAATAAATCGATACTTTTGTAAATTTTTTTTCTTATTTTGTGCCGAACAATTTTTTTTTATATTGCCTACTTAAAAAAAAAACTTATGTGTTGGGCCTCATGTCGCGAGTATTTTTTAATCTGATTAAATCATTACTTTTGTAATTTTTTTCCTATTTTGTGCCGAGCTTTTTTTTTATTTTTATATTGGGTTTATTTTTTCGGTCTCATGTTTAATAGTTTGTTTTTTTTATATGGGCTTATAAGTTGGGCCTCATGTCGCGGGTATTTTTTTATCTGAATAAATCAGTACTTTTGTAATTTTTTTTCTTATTTTGTGCCGAACATTTTTTTTTGTATTGCCTACTTAAAAGAAAAAAAAAACTAAATAGGCCGGCCCAAACTGGAAGCCCAATGGGCCGGCTACTGTAGCAACAACTGTAGCAATTGTGTCAAAAACGACGTGCAAAAGTACCCGCGCGTTAGTGCGCGGCGGGTACGTTTTCGTTGGTGCGGGTCGGTTTTTTTTAATTGGTGTCGACAATTAATTTTTTTAGGTTTTTTTTTTAATTTCTTGGTTTTTTTATCAAGCAAAATAGCCCGCGCGTTGTCACTGAGTCTCATGTTTAATAGTTTTTTTTATATTGCCTACTTAAAAAAAACTTATGTGTTGGGCCTCATGTCGCGAGTATTTTTTGATCTGATTAAATCATTACTTTTGTAATTTTTTTCCTATTTTGTGCCGAGCTTTTTTTTTATTTTTATATTGGTTTATTTTTTCGGTCTCATGTTTAATAGTTTGTTTTTTATATGGGCTTATAAGTTGGGCCTCATGTCGCGGGTATTTTTTTTATCTGAATAAATCAGTACTTTTGTAAAAAAAATCTTATTTTGCGCCGAACATTTTTTTTTTGTATTGCCTACTTAAAAAAAAAAACTAAATAGGCCGGCCCAAACTGGAAGCCCAATGGGCCGGCTACTGTAGCTACAACTGTAGCAATTGTGTAAAAAACGACGTAGTATTGAATGAGTTTTGAATATAAAGATAATTACATAACGGTCTACACATTCAAAATCCAAGGTCAAAAAAGTAATTGACCATTTTTCAACTTTTAGTACCCGGCCCACTGGGCTCGGGTACTGTTCATCGGCAAAAAAATTTTTTTTTTTTTATAATAACGCTCTCCTTCTTTGGCCAAAAATAAGAAAAAAAAAATTACGGGACGTACTCTCATTTTTAACTACTTACGGCTTTGTATCGGCCTGGGCCAAAAAAAAAAAAAACGCGCGATTGCCATTTAATATAAGAACAAAAGAAACTATCAAACATGAGACCGAAAAAATAAACCCGCACAAAATAATATCAAAAAAAATTGCTCATTTTACTACGTCGTTTTTGACTTGCTGCTACAGTAAAATGAACAGTACCCGACCCACTCGGCTCGGTTACTGTTCATCGGCCCGGAAAAAAAAAACTTTATAATCCCGCTCCCCTTCTTTGGCCAAAAATAAGAAGAAAAAAAAATTTACGGGACGTACTCTCATTATATACATACACATTACAAAAGTAATACGACGTCGTTTTTTACGTCGTGCTACAGTGTATATGAACAGTGTTCGGCCCAATGGGCTCCCAGTTTGGGCCGGCCCACTTTTTTTTTAATCGTCGTGCTACAGTAATATGAACAGTGCTCGGCCCAATGGGCTCACAGTTTGGGCCGGCCCACTTTTTTTTATTTTTAAATACGCAATACAAAAAAAAAATACTCGACACAAAATAAAAAAAAGAAAATTACAAAAGTACTGACTTATTCATATCAAAAAATACCCGCGTCATGAGGCCCAACACATAAGCTCATATAAAAAAAACAACCCGCACAAAATAATATTAAAAAAAAATATGTTCGGCACAAAAGTGATACGACGTCGTTTTTTACATACGTCGTGCTACAGTAATATGAACAGTGTTCGGCCCAATGGGCTCTCAGTTTGGGCCGGCCCGTTTTTTTTTAAATACGCAATACAAAAAAAAATACTCGACACAAAATAAAAAAAGAAAATTACAAAAGTACTGACTTATATAAAAAAAACCACTATTAAACATAAGACCAAAAAAATAAACCCGCACAAAATAATATTAAAAAAAAAATTTGTTCGGCACAAAAGTGATACGACGTCATTTTTTACGTCATGCTACAGTAATATGGCCACTTTTTTTTTATAATACGCAATATAAAAAAAAATATTTAGATCAAAAAATACCCGCGCCATGAGGCCTAACACATAAGCCCATATAAAAAAAAATCTCTATTAAACATAAGGCCGAAAAAATAAACCCGCATAAAATAAAAAAATAGGAAAAAACAATTAAACCCGCAACTATGCGCGAAAAATTAACGTCCCGCAGCAACGCGCGGGTAAACATGCTTGTTTTGTAACAAAAACAATTAACAATTAAATTATGGGCTAATGACTTGAAAATGTATCCAACTTATCATTTTTTGTTATTCTATGTAGCTATCTTTTTTTTGCTATTATATCATAAACCTTACCAAATTCGACTTTTATATGTAGTCTGTTACCTGTAATTTGCAACGTTACTCCATTTAACTAACGAATATTTGCAACGTTGATCCTTTATACTAACGACCGTTTGTAATTAACTCAAAATTTGGTTATGTTACAAAAATATATTTTCAAGTTATTTTTAAATTTATACATGTTTTTTTTTTAATTTATACATGTTTTTACACACATTTTATATATGGTTTATACACGTTTTTATACATGTTTTTATATACATTTTTATACACGTTTTTATACACATTTTTATATATGTTTTTATACATGATTTTATACACCTTTTTATACATATTTTTATACACGTTTTCTACGCGCTTTTATACACGCGTTCATACATATTTTTATACACGTTTTTATACAAGTTTTTATACACGTTTTTATACACGCTTTTATACACGGTTTAATACATGATCTTATGTATGTTTTTTTTATAATATACGTTTATTTTGTGTTTTTTTTACAAGGTATTTATAACGTGTTTTTATACACACTTGTTAAATGCACATATTTATAATACATTTTTAAAGATGTTTTTATGACCCACCTTGTTATACACGATTTTATAAATATTTTATAACACATTTTCTATACACTTTTTTATACATGATTCTATACACGTATGATCCACATTTATACGCAAAATTTAACTTAGACATTTTTTTTATACATGGTTTTTTAATACACGTTTTCATGCCCGATTTAAACTCGTCTTTATACAACATTTTATAGACCGATTTATACATTTATGTTATACACGATCTAAAAAACGTTATATAAACCATGTATAAAAACATGTATAAAAGCATTAATAAAACGTGTGTATAACCATTTGATAACAAATATGTAAATAGAAACATCTTACAAACCCATGTTTTAAAAACATCCATAAATATGTGTATAAAAATGTACATAAAAACATCTATAAAAACATGCATAAGCGTCATAAAAACATATAAAAACGCGTATAATAAGGTATAAAAACATGTATAAAAATGTGTATAAAAATATTTATAAAAACGTGTATAACAAGGTGCATAAAAACATATATAAAAATGTATTTATAAATATGTGCATAACAATGTGTGTATAAAAACTTGTAAAAAAACGTGTATAAAAAACACATAATAAACGTATATAAAAACATATATAAAAACGTGTATAAAACGTGCATAAAAATGTGTATAAAAACGTGTATAAAAACTTGTATAAAAACGTGTATAAAAATATGTATGAACGCGTGTATAAAAGCGCGTAGAAAACGTGTATAAAAATATGTATAAAAAGGTGTATAAAATCATGTATAAAAACATATATAAAAATGTGTATAAAAACGTGTATAAAAATGTATATAAAAACATGTATAAAACAATGTATAAAAACGTGTATAAACCATATATAAAATGTGTGTAAAAACATGTATAAATTTAAAAAAAACATGTATAAATTTAAAAATAACTTGAAAATATATTTTTGTAACATAACCAAATTTTGAGTTAATTACAAACGGTCGTTAGTATAAAGGACTAACGTTGCAAATATTCGTTAGTTAAATGGACTAACGTTGCAAATTACAGGTAACAGACTACATATAAAAGTCGAATTTGGTAAGGTTTGTGATATAATAGCAAAAAAAAGATAGCTACATAAAATAACAAAAAATGACAAGTTACATACATTTTCAAGTCATTAGCCCTAAAATTATTGGTAAGTTGTATGCATTTGAAAAGACGTTCAGTAACTATGAAAACGCGTGACCCCTTCCCCTTTTCGCTAAACTATTAATAAGGCCCACTCGACCCGGATATTAGATGTCTTACTCTTGTTAATATAGAGAAGTACTAAAACAAAAAGATTGAAAAAAAGCATTAATCAAGGTACCTTGTGTTCTCACGATTATGACCTCATCCACTAGTGTGCATACCAAGGCTCTCTATATGAGCTGCACAGACAACCGGAATGTAATAAATCTGTCTCTATCTTATTTACAGAGAAGAAAAGGTGTTTTATATGACTTGCAGTATAATTAAGATCCATAATTATAATAGTCTGATATACCCCAAAAAGCTAAGGTTGATGAACCTCCAATACCTTGGTCCTTGTATCATACCTCGGTGGGTAAGAACCCAGAAGTTAGCTTGAACATGGAAATGCCAAAAGGTTATGACCTCTTTGCTAACGAACTATCTGGTCATAAGTGAACCGACCCCATGGCTTCACTGTTTCGGGTAGAACGAGCAAACAACTTTCACTAGAGCAACAGCCACATGGTACAGTAAGAGTTAGAGTCTAACCAATTATACTAGCGATGTTAGTTTACTAATGATGACGGACACTAGGTCGCTAACAAGAAATACAAATCAATGACAAGAGGTGGATTACTGATGTTAGTTTACACATAATCACCTCCAAAAATCCAAATTATACACGAAATTGGGTAGCAAACTGAGAAAAGCACGAATGTGGCAAATAATAGGAACAGTGATAAAAGCTGAAAGCTTGAATCAAAATACACCCGCACAGAATAGTTAGAACATCAAGACATAAAGAACAAACTAATACATGTGTTAGCACATCTGCGGTATAATGGCATGAGCATGAGATAATTTATCACACCCCAAAAAACATTGACACCACAATATTAATACCAAAATTACATGTTTGCATATCAGCTTAACAAGTACAAAGTGAGAACTCATTTTATGTACTAATCTCGCAAAAGCTCCATTCTATGTCCAAAAATGGCAAGAATCAACATCAGATTCGTATATCTTGGTCTTGTTCAGTGTGGCTTGAAAGGGAAAGAATGTGCAAAAATAACAAATTAACAAAAACCTAGGTACGTTAGCATATGATATCCCCTTCATAAGCTCAAAGATTTCCTGAATTGTAGGACCCACAAGGCTAGTCGCAGTATGGTAAACCGAACTTCTAGTGAAATCTCTTCCCACCAGACACTTATCAAGCTAAAAAATGACTTAGCATTTAATAACTTTTCCTTGATAACTGCCTCAGATGAAACTCTACCAATGATCAAGAACGACTCAAAAGAAGGTCTTTGCAACTGTCAAGAAAAACAAATTGTGTTCATCAGACAGAGCAACACGGGCTTTAATTCTTTCACCTTCCAAGTCGATGAGAATATAAGAAGATCATATCTAATACCAATACAAATGATCAAAGAAACATGAATTTTGATAAGATTTGGGATGAGATATACCAATGCATTGTCAACTGAACGTAAGCAATCATTTGTTTTCATCATTAGAAGTATGACACGAGGCAGCCTACGCAGAAGCTCTGTGACTTGAGAAAAATATTCAGGACCGTATATCTGCAAAACAAAATGTTACAAGAAGCCACAATATGGGGACACAGGGTTCTACTGTACAGGCTTTGGGTAAAAAGTTAACCGCTCTTTTAGGCAAGAAAAAAACCATCAACATTTCATGATTTTTGATTTGTTACCAGCTCGTAAAGTTTTAATTTTATGGTAATCTGACTTCATTAACCGGTCAAACATGTCTGCTACATGTCGGTAACTTTGAGCATGTTCACTTTTTAGGACATGAAACCACGAAACTGGTAAACCAAGATTACCTTAAACCATTTTTGTTTTAAAACTCTAATGTTCTCTTTCTGGAGTACGATAGTCAGTACATGATATAGAAACTGGACCCCTAATGTATTTGGGAACAAGAGACTTTTAACAATGGAACCTCACCTGAAGTTCTGATTGATCGCTTATGACCAAATGATCAACAGCTGGATCAATAACTCTTTCCCATGGTTTCATAGTAAGAATGCTTGTAAAGAATGTATACAAATCGTCTCCAGCACCAAATTTCTTGCAATTTTCCTTAATTGCTTTAGCATCAGCCAATACCAAAGCCTGTAAAAGATAATCTCATTTCAGAATTTTCTTCTGGTTTTGCATCTTTAATCTTTTAACTAAAGCTTTTTTTCATTCTCTAAAATTATGCCGAAAAAAAGATTCAAGAAATCAGAAGGTGCACCTTCCAGAGTGCAGCATAGTTGGTCCTTGTGTAATTGTCAAGTTCTTTGTAGAGACCATGGTCAAGGAGTACCAATTGTGGTCTACGGCTTCCTTTACACAGAAATAGAAACCACATCAACCCTTATCTAGAATTACTAATGCCATTTTGCATAGGAAGACTTATATGGGATTAACAAGAAACGGCAATTTGTGTTTTCGACACATATAACCAAAGATGGGTCAATTATAGTTGTAAATTACTCTGGGTCTAATGGATTAAATTTGAACACTTGACTTATTTTAAGTGGGCTAAAAGTTGGCATATGCATTGATTGTTTGAAGTTTAGTAATAAATAGAAACCACATCAACCTCCTTAATCATTTCACTAAAACAGGTCAAAATTTTAATTTAATACGTACAAGTGAAGTTTAGTAATAAAATTTAATACACTGATTGTTTGAATATATGAAAAATGGACAAAATAAAGGGGTTGGCAATACAATGCAATCCGGCCGGTTTTAGAAAATACGACAAAAAATTTGGTTGTAACAAATGGCCTTCATTTGAACACGAAAAACCAATTGGAGCCACTGAAATAGAAGTTTTCAGAAGACATGTTCTACTATCTTGCTAGCTTTCTGTGATTATATCAGCTTAGTAATTGAAAATTATCAGATATCAGAAATATAAACTAACCAACATAACAATCACTTGAAAGTTAAAGTATGATAATCCCATGTGGCATTTTAAGGAATAAAACGACTTACCAAAAATTCTACTTCTATCAGAAGGCAAAGCACGAACTAGCAAGTTAGCAACATGCGGATCGCAATGCACAAATCCATGTTTAAACATCATTTCAGCAAAAGTTTGACTAACCTGCATCGAGTTAAACCAAACTCGTATAAATAATCAACAGCTAAACAGCATGAAACTTATATTTCTCAGAAACAAACATCAAAACCAACAAGTGGTCAACTTCTTGACCCATCATATCTTTTTTGTAAAATCATTAAAAACAAATTGTAGACTTCGCAAAACGGTCAATATAAACAAAAATGCAACAAAGAAAGAAAACAGGCTTACTAATTTCGAAATGTCGTGGGGTCGAATTCCCAGTTTTTTTATGCTCTTTAAATCGTTGACTTGTGGAGCTTCTATAAACTCCATGGTCAACAATTTTGAGGTACTTAAACTCCAATAAATTGTAGGGGCATATATATATGCTGCAATATGAGGAGATAACCTTCGAAAGTTATCCATACACTTTACGCTGTTCTTGGCTTCATTTAAGAAATCTAGCTCCTGATAGCCATCATCATAGCAAATAAAGAACAAGGTTAAAAGACCATAATGTACATCCATCAACCTAACATATAAAGGAAGCTAAGTTTAAATGGTAGCTGTCATATTTTTTTATAATTCTAACCTTCGGTGAAGTTTCTTTTACTTCATCCACCAACCACCTACATCACAAGTAAGCCAATTTTAGGTTATCACCTCAAATTTCAAGATTCACATAATCATCCGAAAAGCTAGAATTGGTGTAAAATTGTGCAAACATCCCAATTTAATAGTTTAATATGTACTCCAACAGCTACCTAAGGACATTCTCAAATTTGAGTCACATATAAGCTATTTAAAAATGGAATAAAAGCTATTTATGCTTAATGTACTTCCCTAGAATACTCATTATGCTTCACTCAACAAAAAATTCTGTCATTTAACTTAACTTTGTTTCGGTCAACAGATCATTATACATACCCGGCCCAACACCTTTCAAATGAAAAGACGAAAATACCCTTGTCTTCTTCCCTAGCCATTGCAGCCATTTTCAAACCCACTGCCATTAGTAATGAAACGTTATGAAATAAAAAGCACAGCTCATTAAATTCAATAGTGTAACAAGCAACCTAAGAAGCTTTTACACAGAGGCTTATTTTGGGTATTTCACCACAAGATGTTCCAAAGTATTGTCTTTTGTTTCAAGCATCTGAAACACGTACTTTGTTACTGAAACCGCTGGAAAAGGTACCCCAATTCTTGTTTTGGTGCCTATAATATACAAAAGCTACATTGTACTCTTGTCTAAAAATTCAACCAGACTAACACACTGATGCATGTGTTTCATTAAGTTATTTTCATTGTACTGGTTGGGAAAATACTCTCAAGACATTTATAAAGTTTCCTCTTGTTGTTGTGATTTATTCGGTTAAATTCAGGAGAATACGTCTCCATAACCACTCAAGGGTGGCTTAGTGGCAAAAGGGTTTGTGGCTATCACTCTAAAATGTGTGAGGTCTCAAGTTCAATTCCTGCTAGGTGCAAACAACCTTGAAGTGGCCACACCAACCTCTTGAAAAAGGGAGGGCTTTACCTGGTTTGAGTCTGTGTGGCGGTGGGATCAAACCCCGTGGATTAGTCAGGCAATGTGTCGGAAACCATGGTTCCCAAAAAAAAAAAAGACACGCCACAGAATGTGTCAACCATCATAAAACAAAAAGTCCACTTTTTACGACGTTATGAAACTCGAGTTATAAAACGGGTTAACTGCTTATATAAGATACGAAGGAACTCAATTATACCAAAAATCTGGAAATATCTATAGGAAGAAGATGATAATGTGTAAAATGACTAAATTACCCTTAACAAACAATTTCTAACGTGTGAAAAGACAATATTGGAACTACAGAAAGCATAATGAGTATTCTAGGGAAGTAAATTAAGCATAAATAGCTTTTACCCTTAAAAATGACATGATGATAGAGATGTCGGAATGGGTAATTTGGGTGGGTAGGGTAATTGGTCAAAACGGGTTCTAGTTATATTGTGCCAATTCTAGTACAATCCTACATGCGGCAGACCAAATTGGGTTGACCCGCAAACATATTCGCCCTTACCTTTCAGAAATTTACGTACAGTATGTGTTGACTATGATTTTCTTTTGGTTTTTCCCGTTTGGCCTTTCAAAGTTTTTTATCTGACACGTATAATATACAAATAAAAGTCAAATCTGCCCATGCATAAGTAAACGGGTCAAAATGACCACCCCCGATGAAGACCTTAGCTATGGCAATAGAACTATAGAATCCTAAATAATCAATAGAAGGTAAGAAAATAATTTAAACCTGTAATCGAATGAGGGAAAGAAGCGGTGCACGGTATTCACAATCATTTCCACAGTTGCAAGATCAGCAGCTGCAGTATCTGTCATGTGTGTATGTTGTACCTGGAAGAAGGACAAAAGATGATATTAAGATTCAAATCATATAGCATGATACTGTGACTAAAATGAATAAACTGATAATAACTGGAGTATGATATAAATTTGAACCTTCACAGCAACTTTTTGTCCCTCATGAGTACGAGCAACATGCACTTGTGCAAGAGAAGCACTCGCAATTGGAACCGGATCAAATTCTTCAAATATCTGAGTATTATACCTGAATAATAAGATTAACAGAAAACCATGGAAAACAGTATATTAGATGTTAAACTACCTCTTCAGGGGCCCCACCAAGTTCTTTCTTTACAACTTTGCAAACTTGATCATACGTAGAAGTTGGACATCTATTCAACATTGACTCCCTCATTGTCTTTGCATACTCTATTGGCACCAAGTAATCCTAAATGAGAAATTAATAAGTAACAGTTCGACGTTCAAATAACCAACAGAGTTATTCGAGCTTTAACAGTGAGTATCCACGGAAATGGGAAGGTCGTACCAGTTGACCAACATGCTGACCAAGCTTAATATAAATTCCACCATTTTTGAAACATAGGTCTTCAAGCCTACGTGCGCTCCTGGTGTGAACTTCATGTTTAACTCTTTCCCTCTCATCACTATCCTCTGCCAGTCCTATTAGTGAATACTCGTAATCTGAAAGCAAGCCAACATTTACCTTGCTTAGAATATATTTTTTGATTATTGTGTTCAACTGAAATGGATGGAAGAACTCGTATATGGTGCATTTGTATTATTGGCATGATCAAAAAGATCACAGGATTCTAAGCGGGTGTCAGGCATTGAATCTTGAAAGTGATAGTCTGATTACTGTGTTCTCAAATAACAGAAAATCAGTTTCTAGTGTTTAACTAGCTGAAGGCTTTGTTAAGAAGTTCTTTTTCTTTTTTTTTCTTTTTTTTTTTTGCACCTTTAGAACTGAAGGGAGTCCTGGCATTTCACCTGAAATACCAATACTTCTGATTATTTAGGTCGGTAATTCTTTAACATCAAAAAAAATAATCTGACTTTACCAACCATCAAACAGCTGATCATCAAATTATCACAAATTCAAACATCAATGTCAGACACCCAATTCAGTATATGTTTAATCCCCTCAACAAGCAAACAATATGCCTTATGCCTCCGAATACATTAACCTTCCAAATACTAAAGGGATTGCATATTTCTATTGCTTATTCGCTTCTTGCGTCTTTTAGACAGAACAAACACGTTTCAGTGTTTGAAGTTTGAACAGAGAAACAAGTTGTGCCTATTCTGATGGTGTTCATTTCATGAGCACTTTTCTTTATAAGTGGAAACTTAAAATATACATTCGTAAATAAAAAATGAAGACTCTATATATTCTACGAGTTACCTAATAGTCTCATACTAACTAGCTTTAAGTGATGTCCTTAAGAACACAAATTTGGTCTCACGCTAAGCCAAAATCAGGAGCACATATAATTAACTGTTCCTACTTAAGACTTCTTACAAAATAAAATCTATAAAGTAGATAGTAACCACAACAACTAACAAATCCAGATAACTAAGGAAGGGTGTTTGGCATTAAGTTTTGAAGAGTCAGAATCAGGTTGTGAGTTTTTGGCATATCCTGATCATCATTTAAGTTTACACGCGTAAACAACCCTAAATAAACACAAACTGATTATTTCAGCGGCGGCCCTAAAAGACATGAGGTGCACTTTATTAAAACTTGCTCGTGACACAAAAATTTGAGACCATGTGCATTTCAGAGAAAAGCGGCATATTTGACATAATTCTACACTACGCAATAAGGAATGCACCAATTATTCGTATTCCTGATATGCGAAATTACTTAATTTGAGAAAAGTAAGGAAATGTACCAAAGGCAATGGCAGCAGCGGTAGCGGAGAGGCGAAAAAGGCGAACCGGGACAGCAGTACAAAGCTTAAGAGCAGTAGCAGGGTCATCAGAATTAGCAATTTTAGAAGCACCAACTCCACACCCTAAAGCAGTTGCACCTAGCAACATCTTCCATTTTAAACGCCTTAACATTTTTTATTTTTTGATTATATGATCAAGGGAAGGGAAGGGTTTATAATGGATGGTTTTTGTTGTTAAGCTTTTGGAAATTGATTTAAACCAAGAGAGGGATGGATTAACAAGGTGGTAAAACACATGGGAATTGGATTTGTAATAGGGTTTTTCTGTTTGTCTTTTCAAACAAGTTCGGAAAAACAGGATTCTAGTTTCTAAAATTACAGGGTGGAAATTTTGGGTCGGCAAAGAACGACAATCATAACTACGGGTGGAAACGATCAGAGCCGCTCGTGAAAAGCTCGAGATCGGATCGGTAAAAAGCTCGAACGGGCCGAGCCTGAACGAGTTCGAGCCCGAGTTCGAGTCTAAGTTGCAGCTCATTTATCAAACGAGCTCGAGCCGAGCCCGAGCCTGTTTAACATACCACGAGCCGAGCTCGAGCTTAAATAATGAGGCTCGAAACGAGCCCGGCTCTGCTCGTTTCCACCCCTAATCATAACGGGAGCTAGGGATGGAAAAAAGAACCCGAACCCCGGGAAATCCGAAACATGAGGCGGAGCGAGGCATGGTTATCGGGTTGCAGGGCGGGTTTTAGGCATGCTTAACGGAGATTTTAATCGGGTTTGGGGCGGGGAGCGGGGAATACCGCCCATCCCGAATCACTACAAGAAAAAAGGGCTTTAGTGACAAGAATTGAGTGACGACTTTTATTTTTGGTCACTATTCAATGATGATATAATTTATGGTCATTATTTCTTGTCACTGATGAAAAGTCAGTGACGAAACTTATAAGTGGTCACTATGTGGTCATTAAAATACACGCTAGGTATTTTTGACATAGAGTAGTGACGAAATTTTGGTCACCATTTCACACATTGCTAATTTTATAAAACGATTAAAAATAAAGGCATTTACATATATAGTTATTAAAACTTGCATATTTGTATATATATTTTAAAATTGTAAACACTATCATACATTACGAACAAAAAACTTTTATTATAAAAAATATGAAATTTGCAAATATTTAACTTTGTTCAATGCAATTCTCTTCTAAACATATTAATATTATTTGTAACATAAACTTTCAACACAATATTATTTTTCAATAATATGTAAGAATTTAAAAAAGTTAAGTAATAAACATGTAGAAAAATTGACTTGTAAAAAAATACTCTCTCCGTCTCATTTTTATTGTCCACATTTTCTTTTTGGGATGTCTCAATTTAATTGTCCACTACTAAATAGAGATAGAGAAGTTTGATCAAGTTTACTATATTACCCTTGTTTGAAATTATTATTACAAACTTTAAAGAAGAGTTTAATTAATTAGCTAAGGGTAAAACTGTCATTCTATCAAAAAGTAGAAAAGAGAAAGCAGTAATAAATGCACTTTTCTTAAACTGTTCATTCAAATTTACGGATCAAATCAAAAACACCCACGTCAAAGAACAAGGGGATTTTGCGGATCGCATGTTTTCATTTGAGTTCATCAATTTTCGCACTAGTAAGTTTAGGTACGTAATATTACTATTAATCCAAAATGATGTCGTAATTGCTCAAATTAGGGTTTTAAGCCGTGCGAATTTGGGGCTTTTATGTTATATGTTTTCATTTGCTATTTTATTAGTAGTAGTTATGAATTTAATTTGATATTTGTTGGTTATTGAAGAAATTAGGGTTTCAAACAGTCAAACTTAGGGTTTCTAGGTTTTGATAATGTTAAAATTTGGGGATTTTAATGGCGAGTCGAGGTAAGGAGTTAGGATTGATGGAGAGAAGTGGCGGAGTTATTAGTTTAAAAGAACAGTTAGCGAGAATGACGTTGTGAAACGTGAGATTGAAAGGACATACATATATCGAACTTAGGGATGATTATAAGAAGGTGATATTCTTTTGTGTGTTGTGTTTGTCGTCGTGTTATAGTGATTCGGTTTTGCATGATCATTTGAGAGGCTGCGAAAGCGATTTTCTTGAAACGGAATCTGTTTCCGGTTAATGACGGTATAAATGTCAATGCTAAAGTCTTTTAGTTTTAAGTTGACTTGGGTTTGTTAAGTCTTTTAGTTTTAAGTTGACTTGGGTTTGTTTAGGTTGCTTTCACTTTCGAGCATATGAATGTGTTGGATTGATATGTGGATTTTAGTTTTTTGTTTTAGCTGAATTAAACCTCGATTTTGGTTTTGATTGATCACTTTGAATTCAATCCGGGTTACTCTTTTGGTTTCGGTTGAAAAAGAAACTCTCAAATAAAGAAATATAAATAACAAACTCATATTCCTAAAACGTAACTCGAGTGTTTTGAACTTTTAATGTGTTTCTATGTATATCAGATGCACTTTCTAGTGATTGTGTTTTGGAAATGATGTACTAAGTTGTCTTGTTTCAATGTACGTTTTGTAGTGTCGAATGACACACGAGTTGCAAGTTTTTGATAACCATGTACGTCATTTTTGCAACGGAAAAGATATATTGACATAAACTGCGATGTTTCATTGCACGTATAACGCGACATCATACTAGACAATTAGAAATCCTATCTGTTTTTTGGTATCTTGAAAAAGAGGTCACACCATGAAGCCATTTGCTCAACTCGTTGGTAAAATCATAAAAGTTTATTCTTGGGAACTATACTATTCACGAAAGCAACCATGCAACTTGTCATTAGTTTTGCTTGTTCAGCATTTGGATTTTGATGCTTCAACCTGTGTACATGCTCAACCACTACCTAATGACAAAGTAGTAATCACTCTTACGCTTGCCATTTGTATAGCTCATCAAGTATTCGTTATATTGCTAAATGCTAGTTTAGTGAGGTTGCCTTGACCTTTTTTATGCTATGACTAATATGAAGTTCTAAGAAAAGAATAATTTTGTTTTAGCCAACACTGTCCTATAAGATCGTAGATCTAGCATTTTGCTCTAGAGTTCTTGTTTATCCTGAGAATCGCAAAAATAGGTTTTTTTTTAATTTCTAAACAGAAACAAGATGAATCTCTTTTGGAAGATGTCATCTGTTTCTCGGTCCAGGATTTGCTGTGAGAATTCCTGGTGATGTGACCCAAGGAAATGCATTGGATATTCTTCGCCAGGCAGGGCATAAATTTATGATGTAATCTGATTGTATTTTATTTTTTATTCTAGATGTTAACTTGTAACGAAAATGTGTTACAGGTGGAATTGAACTCCACACAGAGTCACCACAGGCTGTGATCAAATACTTTTCCAAACACTTCCTTCATTCTGAATGGAATCAGTTTGCAGAAGCTCGGTTGCAATGCGGAGCTTATACTTTTGAATCGGTTGAGAGCTTTTGGAGGACTTGATCTATACATTTTTGGTACTATTAGATTTAATTAATAATGTTGTTTTAACTTACGGGCATTATATCTTACTATGTGTTTATCAAACGCGAATGTATATTGTTGTTCTATGATGTTTGCTCTTATTTTTTAAACAAAACATAAAAAGGAACCCATAACAAGTTATTATCATCCCAAAATGGCACTGGTTATTGATGATCGTTTGAAAGTGTGGGATGAGAGAGATCAACCTCGTGTTCATGTTGTTCCTGCTTTTGCTCCGTATAATGCTCTTCAACCTCAATTACTAATTACTCTCACCAATTCTGTTGCTTCTCTTATTGTATCTCTATAATTATTTCTTATCCTATTACGTTTTGCCTATTAACAGGGACTTCGATGATAGCCTCTGCAGTGAGTTAATGAAGTTGCACATGAAGATGATATAAAGATATCTTGCCTCCAGACATAAGTAGTTATTTGATATCAGAGGTTTGTGATGAGTTTAGAGTCAAAATTTATCTATTCCCTCTTTTATATTTATTTATTATGACTCCAAATTTTAGATGATATAAATGGTATCTTCACTGCTATGGTTTATGTTTTTTGGGTCGGTACAGTTCACTATGTGCAACATTTTTAATTTAATCTTGCTACAGGTCTTCTCCTCTTTTGGGCCCGTTTTGAAGATTGCCATGTTTGACAAAAATGGTGATGTAAAAGCTTTAATTCAATACCCTGGTGAGTTAAATTATCAGACCCACCTCTAACTCAAATCAAGACCAGGACCAAATTAGAGATGCTATAATGTTTAGGTGAAAGAAAAGGACAAGTTTTGTATACAACGGGTAGTGCTTTGTTATGCAGAATCCATTCTTTCTTCATATTAGTCATTCAAGGTTTATTTAGCTATAGGTGATGTCTAATCACATAAATTTGTTTCTTGCCCTACTATTTTTGCTGTGGTTGCATTCGCCTTCTTTTTGTTAATTATGAGCTCATTTTTCCGTCATATTTAGTTATTTTGAGTCTTTGTCTCAGATGTTGTTTGACGACATTGGAGATGTAACCATCACAAATGATGGTGCTACGATTCTCAAGATGTTAGATGTTGAGCACCCAGCTGCTAAGGTGAGCCATGGAAATTTGTACCTAGTGTCCTTCTGCTTATGCTCCATTTCTTAGATTCTTGCTTGTTGTCTATTAGTATGTTGGATTTGTTGTAAATTTTGGTTATATAGGTTCTTGTAGAGTTGGTTGAGCTTCAAGATAGAGAAGTAGGAGATGGCACAACTTCTGTAGTCATTATAGCAGCCGAGTTACTCAAGGTATTACTTTCAGGTGCACGCATATTTGTTTTGTTCCGTGTTTGATTTTAGGAACATATCTTTCGCATACGAATCTGACTTATATTGGAGAATGCTTATTAATTTATTGTTTTGATAACTCTGCAGAGAGCAAACGATCTTGTCAGAAATAAGATTCACCCGACATCTGTAATAAGTGGATACAGAGTGAGTGTTATCTAATATTTGGCTACCTGGTGATACTATTTAAAAGTACTTGCAAACATTTTCTTTCTCGCTTATTATTCTTTTATGTTGGCAGCTTGCAATGCGAGAATCATGCAAGTATATTGAAGATAAGCTGGGAGTTAAGGTAATGATTATCATAACGTTATATCTCAGAAGCTATTTCTTACTAAAACTGAAGCTGTGGTATGACATTTTAGTTTTAGACTTTAGAAAAGTGTGTCTTTACTCTTTGTAACTGAATGAAATTAATCACTGGGTTCTTGAATCTTTCTTCTAGGTTAGACAAAGCTTGGGAAGGAGACTCTGTGAACTGTGCAAAGACATGCATGTCTTCAAAGAATTAAGTTAAGCGCTTTTCAAGCATGTTCAGGAGTAGAAGTACCTGCGTTCGCCTTTATCATATTATGAAAATTGCTTCTTCAGCGTTAGAAAATGGCTTTTGATCGCAACTGCAAATGTTACTTTGATACTTAGCTTGTACTAGAAAATCTCATAATTTTATATGGAAAACAGAGTCGACGTCTAGAGAATTTTAACTACTCTGTGATCAACATGACAATGTTGCAGCTTTACATAGTCGTGATTGCAATGTTCAAAGACGACATCAAAAGGTAAAATAATTTCCGTCATTATTACTTAATTCTTTTCTTTTTATGTTGCTTTTGTTCTCAAGTTAAGTTTTTTGGTTATGTCAAGATATCGAGGAAGGACCGATAACAGTAGCTCCACAAGAAACAATAAAGAAGCTTGAGCAAGCTGCAAGAAGATTAGCAAAATCGGTTAATTACGTTGGAGCTGCCAATGTAGAGTATTTGTATAGTATGGAAACTGGGGACTACTATTTTTTGGAGCTTAATCCCCGTTTACAGGTGCATGTGGCATTCATCATTCATTTTTCCGTTTGTGGGTCCAATGTACTTGATCTTAGAATATGGCAAAAATAAGCATAACGGAAATTCTTACATTATTCTTTTGTAGGTTGAGCATCGTGTCACGAAGTGGATTGCTAAAATTAATCTACCCGCAGCACAAGTTGCGGTTGGAATGGGCATTCCTCTTTGGCAAATTCCCGGTATGGTTGACTTTTTGTAGTGAAAAGTCAGTAATTCAAATTTATTTGGTCTAATCATTCAGATCTACTTTTTTTAGAAATAAGACGGTTCTATGGAATGGATAATAGTGGAGGATATGATGCTTGGAGGGCAACATTGGTTAATACAACTCCGTTTGACTTTGAAAAAGCGGAGTCTATCAGGCCAAAAGGTCATTGTGTTGCTGTACGTGTGACAAGTGTGGATCCCGATGATGGTTTTAAACCCATTGGCGGGAAAGTTCAGGTTTGAAGAAAACCTTTCTATAATATCCCTTAAAAAATAAAAATATTATATGCATCGTTTACTAACATGAATATATACTTTCAGGAGCTAAGTTTTGAAAGCAAGCCGAATGTGTGGGCTTATTTTTCTGTCAAGGTACGGCCGTTTTATAATTTATTTTGATATAATATCCGGATTCTCAAAATAGACTTCTTGTTACAACAATTCTTTTTGAAAATTGCAGTCTGGAGGAGGCATTCATGAATTTTAGATTCTCAATCTGGTAAAAAGATTAAATCTTGTTTAACTTGTCTTTTATGAGATTCTTTAAACATGCTTATGTTCTTATTTTCATTCTATTTCTATATTTTCAGGTCATGCTCTCGCATTTGGAGAGTCAAGAACGTTGGCTATTGCAAATATGGTTCTTGGGTTGAAGGAAATTCAAATTCGTGATGAAATCCGCACTAATGTTGATTATACTATCGATTTGTTACATGTGAGCAGTTCACGATTCATAGGTCACAATCTTTTTTTCCTATTTTGTGATTTATTGAATTACTTAAAAGGTACAATATTTATTTTTAGGCTCCAGATTATAGAGACAACAAAATACATACGGGTTGGTTAGATGGCCGAATTGCAATGCGGGTTAGAGCAAAAAGACCCCCTTGGTATCTTTTGGTAGTCGGGGGTGCTCTTTATGTAAGTACATCTATAATATCTTTTACTTCCTATAATCATCGTCTTTTCAAGTACTCCGACTCACCATCGACTTTTGTTGACCTCAGAAAGCTGCTGCCGGAAGTGCAGCCATGGTCTCGGACTATGTTGGTTATCTCGAAAAGGGTCAGATTCCTCCTAAGGTATCACGCATTTGAATATATCAAGTTTTTGTTTTTATTTCGTCATCTGAGCTTTTCTGATTGCTTTTTCTGAACTTGCAGCATATATACTTTGAATATAGAGGGCAGTTAATACACGGTAAGTAACATCATAAATGCCTATTTGTTTCGTATTTATTCTGTTTCTTATAAGTCATGCATTTTTTTCTTAGATTGATAAGCTATAGCTTCTTCGACAATAAATCCAGTGATGCCTAGACCGGGTGGAACCGGTTATCCAAACAACTTTTCAATTACACTTTGCCATGCACCCATGGCTAGTGTCCCACCAACAATCTCAGGCAGTTGTCCATACCTCTAATAGGCCAATTGCAACTGTACGTGAACCACAATAGTTCAAGTTCCAGCTTTAAGAAACTATGAGTGCATTTAGTTCTCCTGCAAGGGAAGGGTAATGTATCTTGAGCTTGACTGATACAAGGAAAGGCCGTGTTTTGTAATGATAGGTTAATAGGTTGGTTTGGGTTTGTGTGGAGTTTTCATCCTATGTATGTGTCTTGTGAATTTTTTTTGTTTTTGAATGAAGTTAATGTTTAGATTTATTTCTGTGTTGCTACAGATTTTAAGATTTTAGTTTGTGGATGCACTACAATGAAATTCTAATTTTTTTTGTTATATGTTCATAATTAGTGACCACCTTTTTTAGTCTCTAATGCTACGCTCTGTGACGACTTTCTCGTCACTAATAGTAAATATAAGTGACGACTTTTTCGTCACTTTCGTCACTGTGACCAAATATTTCGTCACTAAGAGGGGTAAAAAGTGACCATTATTCTCGTCACCGATTAGTGACAAAATATTTTGGTCTCTAATTTATTTGTGACGGAGCTATAGTGACGACTAGTGACGAGCATAAATTTGGTCACTAAACGACTCTGTGACCAATTTTTACACTGTTAGTGACGAAACTCATTTCGTCACTAAAGGTCAATTTTCTTGTAGTGAATAATTTATACACATATACAATTAATATTTGTAATTATATAGTATTTTGTTAGCATTTACATAATAAAAAAGATATTTCTCTAATATTGTTACAAAATTGTGATAATTGTGATTATAGAAACTTGTTTAATGACAAATTTTTAAGTTAGTAATTTTTGGCGGTGTAATATATCATTATTCATGTATAACAGTATAATTGAAAACTCAATAAAGCTTGTTTGTAATTGATTATTAATAAGTTCTTAATTCTTCAAGTTATTGTTAACGGTTTAAAAATAATACTAAATGTGAAATGGGGCGGTTTGGTCGAGAATTGCACCCAAAGAGGAAAACCTGATAAGATCCCCAAATAGTACGGGGCGAGTTTAGGGAAGCATCGTGCCCCAATGGGGCGCCCCAATTAGATCTCCGATGGGGATCGGGGCGGGTTTGCGGAAAACTTTGGTAATCGAGTTTGAGGATGGGGATTGTCGCCCCGCCCCGTTGCCATCCCTAGGAGGGGCAATAAAGATAAAATATATATATATATATATATATATATATATATATATATATATATATATATATATATATATATACATAAAGATTAACGGTATGGATATATTGAGAAGAATACTTAAAATAAAAGGCTAAGAAATAAATATAACCACACATTTGAGATACATCGACTTAAATTAGATGCATCCTTATTCATATAGATGCATATCAATTAGTTTCAAAAGTGATTTTGAAGTGAAAACGGTGCAAACTAGTACTAGCAACAAATTTGACCCGTAAAAGACAAAAATTACAGTTGATCCGCCTAACTTAATGAAATACATCTAATACAAGTATATGCATCTAACTTTTAGCTAAAAAGGATATTGTTGGGAATTTAAATGATTAGGGATTCATTTAATTCAAATCGATGCACTAATCTATAATATATATAGATACAGTCCTTTCATTGAATGTGCAGGAATTCTTTATTAGTGTGCAAGAGTTCTTTATTAGCTTAAATGTATTGCTCAATAAATTCGGCTGTTACACACCTCCATTAAACATATGGTTCTTCATTAAACCTACGGTTACACAACTTACACAATTCCATTTGATTCAAGGAATGCTAATCATCATCCAAAGAATAGCAAGCAGCATTATAAATGAGATGTGACTTCCTGTATCTCCCCACACATCTTCCATAACTCCTTTTCAATTGATACTAAGATTTCTTTGATAATAATTTATTTTGTAATTATATTTTGAAATCGAATTAAACCATTCGATTTCTCAGTGTGTTTTTGTTTTTGTGTTTACTTTAGGTCATTTAATCATGAATCATGTATGAGCTTTTGCACAATCAATTTCTCAGGTTTGTTTGTTTGTAAATTTTATAGCTTTCTCATAATCAGATTTTCTAATAATTTTGTTAGGGTTTTCATGTTTAATTTTGTGGGTTCCAAATCGTGTTTACTCTATATGGTGTAGAATATGCTAGTAATCTATAACACCAAATAACTATGAAGAAATTCTAGAGAGAGAAAGTGGATGGGAGGAAGGTTCTAGTAAGAGAAAGTAAAAGAGAATGAAAGATTAGATTATGTGTGAATGAACCAACCAACCAACACCCTCTCCATATGTAGAGAGGTTATTTATACATCAATGTTAACCGGCCATGGGCTTTGTTTATGGGCTTTCCATGAGTCTTTGGCCCGGTTAGCTTACTTAACATTACATTGGATTAAACTACGAGTTATGACGAACTATATTGGAAGCGGCCGATACTTTTCGTGTTTCCAACAATCTCCCCCTAAGGGAGGTCACTCCAATTTACAAAAACTTAAACCTAGCATTATATGCTTTGACTTTAATCTTGAGCTCGTAGTCTTTAACTTCAATCTAGCTTGTGATATGTTGTAGTGATCATTGACTTTATGCTTTGACTTGCATCTTTGACTTGAGAATATGATCTTGAGCACTTAGAAATCATCAGCCAAATAAAATCTCCTTTATCATCAACTTGTTATCTTTTCCATCTTGTGCACTTGTGACCTTCGGACCGACATGTTCATACTTTTCTTGATATTGAAAGCGTGTATAGCCATCTTTCTTGATATTCTTTAACTTTAACACTTTGTCACTTTATGAAGGACGTACGGTATCAACGTAATACTTCGTCGTTTCAAGAAAGATGTATAGTATCAGAGTAGCGGAAGTTTTGAAACATGTACTTGAGCTTTCATGATGTCTTTATAAATGTCGATCGAGTATGAGCATGCGGCTATGAATCTGACATGTCCACGTCTAGTTGCTGCCATCGTCGGAAATACTTGCAGGTTTAGGTTAGTGATAATCAACAAATATGGACGAAAGTGTCTTTGTCACTTCGTCGAATACGGTTGCAATAACCACGGTTCCCCTTTGATCAGTATAAATACTGCCTGTGATTAGATAGAATTTTGAAGAATCTTCTTGACAGGGTTTTGCAGCTGTACTAGCCGTTCTCATTACCGAAACGTCTCAAAGCAGACAGCACGGTATGAGTGAACCAGTGAGTTACTATCTCACCGATTGAAATAAAAATTGATTTGAAAATCAATCGACGTGTCACTTACTAAAGTGTTTTTGCGACACATCGAGAGTTTTAAGCATTTCAAAGTTCCTCAATCGTCAATTCATATCCTGGAACAAGTTTGATTCATATAGAATCGCACCATCGTTTCTTTCCAGTTGTCACAAGTTTGATTCGTATAGAATCACACAAGTAACCTAACATGAGCTTGTTTGATGTTGGCTCAAGCAGTATTTCCATCTTCACTGTGAATACTTAAGTATCACTCGGATGTTCTGGCAAAATCACAAGGATAATGCGTAGGACTCTTTATATATTTCTTTTATTCACATTGTGTGACTTAGCAAGCATAATTTAGACAAGTGTCCTAATGAGATTTATGGATGATCTCTTTTGGCTCTAGACTCAATAGTGCACTTTGGTTTTAGTGATCGGAGGCTGGAGCAGATTGCCACCTTTTCAATACCAACTAACTCGGAGTGAGATAGTTGATAGAAATGCGTGTAATCTCCGTGAGAAATGAAACAGAAATCTTTTGAAAGATTCTGAGTGGCTAGGGAGGGTTGTGAAATGCATCACTGGGTCCATGATGTCAGTCTTTAATGTCAGCAATCATCTTTGTGATTCATGACAGTAGATGTATTGACCCGGTTTCTGCCTAAGTGTAAGGATGGCTTCTTTCTTTTCACCTTTTATCTTAACTTTTCTTTTTAATTCTTCAACCCCTTCAGCGCTTACTGATACTTCATGTTAGGAACAGGAAAGTGTCGGTCACTTCCATATATAATTGTAGTTAGCTCATTAAGTTAATTTTTAGAAACTTACTAGGGTAGTTAGCTAAAGCCCATGGACAAACCTATGAAGGCCCAAGCCCATGTCCACTTGTAAGTATTTATACACCTCTCCATGCCTTGTAGAGGTGGTTGGTTGTTCATTTTTTCACACACATATGCATTTTCCTTCTTATGTTTACTTTATCTCTCTAAGTGTTCATTCAACCCACTCTCTCTTTAGAATCATCTTTCTTTCCCTCTCATCAAGTATGTTATTAGATTAGTCTACAATTGGTATCAAGAGCCATGGAGTGGTATGTTTAGTCTTTGTGTTTGTTTTGTTTTGGTTCGTTTTTTCTTGCAAATTTTCGTCCCTTTCTTGTTCTTTCTTTGTTTTCGAAGCTATTGTGTACACTAAAGGATCATTTACCTTAGTAAATCTGATCTAGTATCTTTAGGATATAGGTGTACAAGCTTAGAATCAAGAAAAATATCATTTTGGTTACTTTTTGTGTTCGAAAACCTTTATAAAGAACAAAATCTTGATTTTAATTTTTTCGGCCTAAAACCCTTAAACTTTCTATTTTTCTTGTTCCTATAGGGTTAGTAACACTAGTTGTACAAGAATTTTTGCAAAACAACCATTAAAAAGGTGTCTTGTTTTTTTAAAAGTTGAGTTTCGAGCAAGTTAGAACCGAACAACTGAGTTTAGTTGGAACCGAACAACTGAACCGAACAACTGAAGTTTAGTTGGAACCGAACAACTAAAGTTTAGTTGGAACCGAACAACTGAAGTTTAGTTGGAACCGAACAACTGAGTTTAGTTGGAACCGAACAACTGAAGCTTAGATAAGTGTAGGGTAAACCGAACAACTGGAGTTCAGTGTAAACCGAACAACTGTGTTTCAGTGTCAACCGAACAACTTAACTTTGGTTAGAACCGAAATACTCAATTTTCAAAATTATATGGTTTATTTCTTTGACTTGTAAAATCCAGTGAAATATTAACTTGTTTTTCCTGGTTTTGTCAAGAATTGTAAAATCCCGTGTAGTTTCAAGAATTAAAACACTTAAAAGACAACTTCTTTCTACCACCGTTCGATCAAACAAGTAATCTTTTAACATACAAATTTCTCAATGACTACTCTTGCTGATAAAGCGATTCTTTCGGGTGCTGACAATCGTCCACCTATGTTGGAAAAAGATATGTACAACTCTTGGAAAAGCAGAATGGAGCTATACATGATGAATAGACAACATGGACGAATGATCCTTGACTCCGTTGAAAATGTTCCACTCACCTGGTCTACAATTAAGGAAAATAGAGTTATTAGACCAAAGAAATATTCTGAGTTATCTCCTATGGAAGCAGTTCAAGCTGATTGTGATATCAAGGCAACAAATATCATTCTCCAAGGATTACCACCAGAGGTCTATGCATTGGTTAGCAATCATAAAGTAGCCAAGGAACTTTGGGAAAGAATTCAACTTCTCATGCAAGGAACTTCATTGACGAAACAAGAAAGAGAGTGTAAGCTTTATGATGAATTCAATAAGTTTGCTTATAAGAAGAGGGAAACACTACGTGATTTTTACTTGAGATTTTCACTGCTATTTAATGACATGAACATCTACAATATGAAACTGGAACAATTTCAAGTGAACACTAAGTTTTTGAATACTCTTCCTCCTGAGTGGAGCAAATTTGTGACATATGTCAAACTGGTTCGGGATTTACACACAACTAACATTGATCAGCTTCATGCTTACTTGGGAAAACATGAATTTCATGCAAATGAAGTTCGTTTAATGCATGAACGCAACGCATATTCGCTTGCTTTGGTTGCAACCCATTAGATGACCCAGTCTCTTTATCAAACTCATTAGAACTCATACCAAAACTCTCAATTTCAACCACAAGTTTCACTATATCAGTCTCCACAGCATGGTTCACCTTATCAGTCTCAACAATACTCAAATAATCAATCATCAACACCTCTTTCAATCACTTATCCATCTAATGATTATCAATCATCAGTTCACCATAACGTTTATTCTCCATCATTCCATCCCTCAATTAGAATATCCTCCCACAGTTAACCAACAACCTGAATTTCCCCAACTATACTCAGGTCTAATTGTTCTAGTGTTCCAAAAAGGTGATGATCCCATTGATGCCATCAATCACATGATGTCTTTCTTGACTGCTGTTGTCACTTCCTGCTATCATACTACCAATAACTAGCTCAGGAATTCGTCAAACCCTAGGCAACAAGCTACCATTAATGATGGGAGAGTGACCTTACAACCAATTCAAAGGAGACACATTTCTTTGCTGCGAGTACTACAAGGACCTACACTCCAGGAGCAAGTAGAAGCAATTCTGGGAAATAAAGGACTGTTACTTGTTACAACTGCAAAGGGGAAGGACACATGTCCAAACAGTACACTAAACCTAAGAGGAAACGGGATGATTCATGGTTGAAGGATAAAGTGTTGTTGGTACAAGCTCGTGTTATTGGTACAAGCTTAAGCAAGTGGTTAAATTCTACATGAGGAGGAACAAGCATTTTTGGTAGATCCAAGAATTCCAGAAGCTCAAGCCACACAGACTGTCATTATTCACAATGCTGCTTATCAAGCTGATGATTTGAACGCATATGACTCTGATTGTGATGAACTCAACACTGCCAAAGTTGTTCTCATGGAAAATTTATCTCATTATGGTTCAAATTGTAACACCCCCAAAAATGTATCGCAGCGGAAATATGTTCGGGAGCATTACTTCATAATACAATAGCACAAGATACAAGAGAACGACCTCTAGGTGTCGTTTGAAAAATAACATTGTTGATTTAATCAAAATCTGAATTTTATATAACATTTGTCCCATAATTGCATCACCATGAAAAACTTGAATGTAAAGACTCCAATGCACATCAAATAATCCAAGCATCTAATTCACCTGAGAAAAACATGCTTAAAAGTGTCAACATTAAAGTTGGTGAGTTCATAGAGTTTTGTAAGTATAATGTAAATGTTGGAATCCAAGGATTTATAAAGTATGTGATTATTTCAATCCTTATAATGATCGCCAAAAGTGTAAGAGTAAATGTAGAACCAAAAGAGTCTAGTGTTTATTGCTTCGCCGCAATAAAATGAAATGTGTTCAGAAGTTTGTAATGTTCAATAAGTAGGTATGGATATGGAGATCCGTTTATTTTCAAAATGATGGTCTACTATAACAAATACAGTACCACATAAATAATATCTACTGTTGCACTAAGCTCATGACACTGAAGCTCGACATATATGATGCAAATTTAAATGCCCAAAATGTGCCCGGTAGGATGTGTCAAAACCCGTAAACATCCAAATTGTTCCGAACATGTATGCAGTCTGTGTTTCAGTACAGTCGAAATTAGTGAGCGCTACTCACCCGAACAGGGATGTCAATCCGAAATAGATCTATTTATACACTCGCGCTTCCCCAACCGGTCCTCCGGTCAAGAATTTAACAGTTCATGATAATGGGCAATGGTGGGTTATGTTACTTAGGCAAACACGTAAATAGGATATGATAACCGAAAACACTTTGTGTCCAATAAAAATTAACTGTTGTATTCGTTAATACTTTGATACTTAAATCCAAGAGTAAAAAGATGTGATATAATCAAAGTAATTGAATTTGTAATGAGTATGTACATGGGGGGGTGGGGGTTTTTTGGGGGGGAGTTTCGTAAACGTGTAATGCAAATGAGTATGTGACAAAGTATGAAACCAAGTTTGTAATCAACCCTGTAATTGTGTTTGTAATGAATTGCAAAATCAAGTATGTAAAAGATAGTGCAAACGAATATGTAAACAAGTTGTATTGAGCATGTATTCTCCCCCGAGATTTGAAAAGCAATTGTAAAACAAGTGAAAGAGGGGCTATAAACTCACATCGATGTTGTAGAACGATTGGCGGGAATGCGCATATTAAGCGCCAGACAGAACGGAAAACTGAAACGGCTCGACCAAGAAGTTGCAGCTTATCTTAACGGTTATATCCTACTAGCCTAGGATGAGGTATTTGGGTTCCCGATGAGTGAGTACATCAACGCGACACGTTGATAAAAGATTTAGATTTAAAGCTGGAATAGTTTGGTGGTTGGTTAAATAAATAAATCAAGAAGCATATATAATTCATATGGTGAATCATATAAAAATGTATGTAATATATTCCGTATCTATTACATATGAAAATAAGTAATTATATAATTCATATGGTGAATTATATAATAAGACAAACAATCAGATGAATAAGTTGAAGTATATAATACTTTGCAAATATTGTTTAAGAAACGTGAGTATATGATTAAACAAAATAATTCGACACGTTTTAGAAAATCACCACTTAAATAAATAAAAGTTCTTAGCATAAAAGAAATCGTACGTTTTAAAGTTACAAATCATGTACACTATGTTTTTAAAGCTTTTACAAAAGTTATGATGTTAATTTCTAGTTGACAATTATAAAATTATAAAATAATATTTTATAATCTAGTATATCTTTTCCTTGACGGTTTGCTAAATAGTTATCCCATTTGTAAAAGTATAGTTCCCGTTTGCACCGACCATAAAAGCCTACAACACATTCTCGATCAAAAGGAGCTTAACATGAGGCAACGTCGTTGGCTTGAATTGCTAGGTGACTACGATTGTGACATTCGTTATCATCAAGGGAAGGCAAACGTAGTGGCTGATGCATTAAGCCGTAAAGAGCGGATTGAGCCACTGCGGGTTCGAGCCTTGGTTATGACTATTGGCTCAAACGAATTTTAGAAGCTCAGATCGAAGCCCAGAAACTAGAGAATCTTATGAATGAAGATATAGGCGGTATGATCAAAAAGGATATACCCAAGGAAAGGTTGGAACCACGCACCGATGGAACTCTATGTTTACACGGCAGGGGTTGGTTACCTTGCTATGGAGACTTAAGATCCGTAATTATGCACGAATCCCACAAGTCGAAATACTCTATCTATCCTGGTACTGAAAAGATGTACCAAGACATGAAGAAGCTATATTGGTGGACAAACATGAAGGCTGACATTGCCACCTATGTTAGCAAGTGCTTGACATGTGCGAGGGTCAAGGCCGAACACCAAAGGCCATCGGGATTGTTAGTACAACCAGCAATACCCGAGTGGAAGTGGGATAATATTGTAACACCCCCAAAAATGAGTCGCAGCGGAAATATGTCCGAGGGCGTTACTTCATAATACAACAGCACAAGATACAAGAGAACGACCTCTAAATGTGTCGTTTGGAAAATAATCCCGTTGATTTTCTTGAAATTAATATAACGTTTGTCCCATAATTGCATCACAATGAAAAGCTTGAAAGCAATACAACAAGATTTGATCATTTGTATGTAAGTAGAAATCCATGAATGAAATCTTGTCAATTTAGACTCCAAAGCACATCAAATAATCCAAGCATCTAATTCACCTGAGAAAAACATGCTTAAAATGTCACCATAAAGTTGGTGAGTTCATAGATTTTGTAAATGTAAATATTGAAATCAAAAGAGTATAGTATCTACTCCTTCACCGCAGTATAATAAAAAAATGTTTAGTAATCAGTAATGTTCAACAAAGTAGTGTGGACCCCAAGGTTTTCAAAATGTATGACTACTATAACAGATACAGTATCACATAAAATGTATCTACTGTTGCGCTAAGCTCATGACACTGAAGCTAATTTATGTAGCATATAATATGCCAAATGTATTTTTGCCCGACCGGTGTCTGACCAAGACACCAAATGAAATTGACATGATATATACTCGTTGTCCGGTAAACCAGCATAGTGAGCGCTACTTACCCGGATAGGGATAATTAGTCCCAATAGATCTATTTATAACATGCACGCTTACAATCCGTAATTAACAGTTCATGATAGTTTCGGGCATGAGAGTGGTCTAATCGCTACTTAGGCAACACGTAAACATGAGATGATAACCAAAAACACTTGTGTCCAATGAAGAAATAACCATTGTATTCATAAACAGCTTTAAATACTTAAATCCATAAGTAGAAAGAGTATGATATAAATCAAGTACCGAGTTTGTAAAATGAGTATAAGTATGAGTATGTAAACAAGTATGTAAACAAGTTGTAATGAGCATGTATTCTCCCCCGAGATTTGTAAAGTAATGTAAAACAAGTGAAAGAGGGGCTATAAACTCACATCGATGTTGTAGAACGATTGGCGGGAATACGCATATTACGCGCCAGACAAAACGGAAACTGGAACGGCTCGACCAAGAAGTTGCGGTTTATCTTAACGGTTGTATCCTACTAGCCTAGGATAATGTATTTGGGTTTTCCGATGAATGAGTACATCAACGCGGCACGTTGATAAAAGATTTAGATTTAAAGTTATAATAGTTTGGTGGTTGGTTAAATAAATAAATCAAAAGTAAACGCAAAGTGTGTAATATATTCCGTATATATTACATGATGAAAATTGACCGAGTATATAATTCATACTGTGAATTATATAACAAGATACACAACCAAAAGAATAACTTGAAGAGTATATAATACACGACATGTGTTACCTCTAAAAGGTGACAATTAAAATAAAATGGTCTAACTATATAATACTCTCCAAGTATTATATAAGAAAGATGATAAAAATAAATGAAACTAAATAATTCGACACGCACCCGGATATCCCCAAATGATTTAGTATAAAGTTTCTTTATGAAAATAAACGCACGTTTTAAAGTTGTGGACTAGATTGATAAAATCTCAAAAATTATAGCTTACGTTTGATTATCGGGCCTTCACGATTAAATATTTCTTAAGACATTTCAAGATAATAAATAAAGTAGGTTTATAAAAACTTACTAAGCGTAGCAATTTATAAACATCTCGGCATGACCTATTCGTTTATTTAACGCTTTCCATATTTACAAAAGTCAATCATTTTTCCTTCAATTAAATCCGTACATGTTGCAAACCCAAACACACCCCTTAACAGTTATTATAAAAACAAAACGAAAATAATAAATAAAGTATTTATTTAACCAATACCACATTTAGATCTGGTTTAATATATAAATTTATATATGAAATCCTTTAATTTTTATTATCCTCTTATATAAACCAAACGCACCCATTTCTGTGGCTTTCTTACTAAACCAAACGCAGCCTAATCGCGTATAACCAAACGCTCCTAAATCTGCTAAACCAACCAAACGGACCCCTTTGTTGTAAACAACAACCAAACGCACCCTTATTGCGTAATCTGCCAAACCAAACACAACCATTGGCTGCCAAACGCACCCTTTGTTGTTTTCTATATAACCAAACGCCCTTATTGTGGCTGTCACCATAACAAACGCACCCTTATGGTGCTTTTCTACTAAAACAAACACCCCTAGTCTGCTGTTACTATACCAAACGCACCCCTAATCTGCTGAAAATAAATGAACGCACCCTAATCTGATGAAAATAAACGAACGCACCCTAATCTGATGAAAATAAATGAACGCACCCTATGTCGTGGTGATAAAAACCCAAACCAAACGCACTACTTATGGTGATGTTACCACCAAAACGCACCCTAGTGTGGTTATAACAACCAAGAATGAAAACGCCTAATCTGATATAACTATATCAAAACATACCCATATCTGCTGCTCTAAACCCAACGCACCCTTAGCTGTCAAACCGCAAAACAAACACCCTTAATGTGCTGTGATAACCAACCAAATGCTCCCTTGTCTATTTTCTATAAAACCAAACGCAGCCTGCTGTGTGAAAACCAAACGCAGCCTACTGGTGTGGTTTATAACAACCAACGCACCCTTTGTATGAAAATAAACAAACCAACGCATCCCTTGGTTGTCATAAATAAATCGAGCGCACCCCATTCTCGTTGTTAACCATATGCACTTTGGTTGCTTGTAAGAAAAACCAAACGCACCCTATACTGTGCTGATAACCCAACCAAACAAGCCTTTGTCGTGTTTATAAACACCAACCGCACCCTCACGGTGGCTGGTGGTAAGGTGGTCGAGGTGACAGCGGGGTGGATCTGTGGTGGAGCTGGCGTGGAGTGGGATGGCGTGGTGGTGATGGTTCGTGGGGATGGTGATGATTATATTGGAGATGATGTTGGGTGGATGTAGTGGTGGTGCGTGGCTGGATGGGGTGGCCGGAAAAGTCGGCCGGAAGATGGAGGGAGGCGCCGGATAACATAAGGGAGAGGAAGAGTATATGTGTTGTGTGTTATAATTATAAAATGAAAATCTCTAACCCTAAATTTGTTTAAATATATATAAATTAAAAGTTATAAAGTAAAGTGACAAGTTCCATATAGTTTAAGGGTTGATGAGTAAATATTGTTTCAGGGACCAAAGGTGTAACTTTTGTTAAATAATGGTTCGGGGCTCGTTTAGGCTACTTAACAGATTATTTAAAATACGAAACTTGCGCCATTGCGTTTCAAATCATTTTTCTGATAAAAATGAGTATTTACTTGATAGTATTTCATAAATATTTTTATAACATTTATAAAAATATTTGTTATTTATTTGATAATCCGGTTATGCCTTGTCCGAAAATAAAATAAATTTTAACCCGAATATTCGCGTTATCAACAAATGCTTTTGAATAAAATGTTAAATGATTTTATTTAATATTTTTATTAAATAAATTGTGATAATTAAATATAAATTTAATTATTTTTGTGTCGGCACGCGCTGTGTGAAGTTTTCAACACCTTGTGATTATATTTTAATCATTTTCTGTTCGTTTTCGGCTCTCGGGTAAAACTAAAAAGATACAAGAGAACGACCTCTAAATGTGTTGTTTGAAAAATAATCCAGTTGATTTTCTGGAAATTGATATAACGTTTGTCCCATGATTGCATCACAATGAAAAGCTTGAAAGCAATACAACGAGATTTGATCATTTGTATGTAAGTAGAAATCCATGAATGAAATCTTGTCAATTTAGACTCCAATGCACATCAGATAATCCAAGCATCTAATTCACCTGAGAAAAACATGCTTAAAATGTCAACATAAAGTTGCTGAGTTCATAGATTTTGTAAATGTAAATATTGAAATCAAAAGAGTATAGTGTTTACTGCTTCACCGCAGTATAATGAAAAATGTTTAGTAATCAGCAATGTTCAACAAAGTAGTGTGGACCCCAAGGTTTTCAAAATGTATGACTACTATAACAGATACAATCACATAAAATATATCTACTGTATGCGCTAAGCTCATGACACTGAAGTAAATTATTGTAGCCTATATATGCCAAAAATTGTATGTTTGCCCTACGTGTCTGACCAAAACACCAAATGAAATTGACATGATATATACCCGTTGTCCGGTAAACCGGCACAGTGAGCGCTACTCACCTGGATAAGGGTAATTAGTCCCAATGATCAATTTATTGTATTCGTAAATAGCTTTGAGTACTTAAATCCATAAGTAGAAAAGAGTGTGATATAAATCAAGTAATTGAGTTTGTAATGAGTATGTAAACAATTTCGTAAACGTGTATGCAAATGAGTATGTGACAAAGTATGAAACCAAGTTTGTAATCAACCATGTAATTGTGTTTGTAATGAATTGCAAAATCAAGTATGTAAACCAAGTGTGTAGAATAGTATGTAAAAGATATTGTAAACGAATATGTAAACAAGTTGTATTGAGCATGTATTCTCCCCCGAGATTTGTAAAGTAAATGTAAAACAAGTGAAAGAGGGGCTATAAACTCACATTGATGTTGTAGAACGATTGACAGATAGGCATCTAATATGCACAACACGAACGGAAGACGAAACGGCTCGATCAAGAAGTTGCGGTTTATCTTAACGGTTATATCCTACTAGCCTAGGATAATGTATTTGGGTTTTCCGATGAATGAGTACATCAACGCGACACGTTGATAAAAGATTTAGATTTAAAGTTGTAATAGCTTGGTGGTTGGCTAAACAAAATGAGTCATAAAGTAAACACAAAGTATGTAATATATTCCGTATATATTACATAATGAAAATTGACCGAGTATATAATTCATACTGTGAATTATATAACAAGATACACAACCAAAAGAATAACTCGAAGCGTATGTAATACACGACATGTGTTACATCTAAAAGATGATAATTAAAATAAAATGGTTTAATTATATAATACTTTCCAAGTATTATATAAGAAAGATGATAAAAATTAAAGAAACTAAATAATTCGACACGCGCCCGGATATCCCCAAATGATTTAATAGAAAGTTCCTTTATAAAAATAAACGCACGTTTTAAAGTTGTGAACTAGGTTGATGAAATCTCTAAAATCATAGCTTATGTTTGATTATCGGTCTTCACGATTTAATATTTCTTAAGACATTTCAAGATAATATATAAAGTAGATTTGTAAAAATTAACTAAGCGTAGCGATTTATAAAAATCTCGGCATGACCTATTCGTTCATGTAACGTTTTCCATATTAACAAAAGTTAATTATTTTCCCTCACTTGAATCAATCCGTGTTGCAAACCCAAACACACCCCTTAACAGTTATTATAAAAACAAAACGAAAATAATAAATAAAGTATTTATTTAACCAATACCACATTTAGATCTGGTTTAATATATAAATTTATATATGAAATCCTTTAATTTTTATTATCCTCTTATATAAACCAAACGCACCCATTTCTGTGGCTTTCTTACTAAACCAAACGCAGCCTAATCGCGTATAACCAAACGCTCATAAATCTGCTAAACCAACCAAACGGACCCCTTTGTTGTAAACAACAACCAAACGCACACTTATTGTGTAATCTGCCAAACCAAACACTGCCCTTGGCTGCCAAACGCACCCTTTGCTATTTTCTATATAACCAAACGCCATTATTGTGGCTGTCACCATTACAAACGCACCCTTATGGTGTTTTTCTACTAAAACAAACACCCCTAGTCTGCTGTTACTATACCAAATGCACCCCTAATCTGCTGAAAACAAACGAACGCACCCTAATCTGATGAAAATAAACGAACGCACCCTATGTCGTAGTGATAAAAACCCAAACCAAACGCATTACTTGTGGTGCTGTTACCACCAAAACGCACCCTAGTGTAGTTAAAATAACCTAGAATGAACACCCCTAATCTGATATAACTAGATCCAAACGTACCCATATCTGCTGCTCTAAACCCAACACATCCTTAGCTGTCAAACGCCCTTAATCTGCTGTGATAACCAACCAAATGCTCCCTTGTCTGTTTTCTATAAAACCAAAAGCAGCCTGCTGCGTGAAAACCAAACGCAGCCTACTGGTGTGGTTTATAACAACCAACGCACCCTTTGTGTGAAAACAAACAAACCAACGCATCCCTTGGTTTTCATAAATAAATCGAGCGCACCCCATTCTCGTTGTTAACCATATGCACCTTGGCTGCTTGAAAGAAAAAATGAACGCACCCTATACGGTGCTAATAACCCAACCAAACACGCCTTTGTCGTGTTTATAAACACCAACCACACCCTCACGGTGGCTGGTGGTGAGGTGGTCGAGGTGACAGCGGGGTGGATCTGTGATGGAGGTGATGTGGAGTGGGATGGCGTGGTGGTGATGGTTCGTGAGGATGGTGATGATTATATTGGAGATGATGTTGGGTGGATGTAGTGGTGGTGTGTGGCTGGATGGGGTGGCCGGAAAAGTCGGCCGGAAGGTGGAGGGAGGCGCCGGATAATATAAGGGAGAGGGAGAGAGTTATAATTGTATAAATGAAAACCTCTAACCCTAAATTTTGTTTAAATACTTATAAATTAAAAGTTATAAAGTAAAGTGACAACTTTCATATAGTTTAAGGGTTGATGAGTAAATATTGTTTCAGGGACCAAAGATGTAACTTTTGTTAAATAATGGTTCGGGGCTCGTTTAGGCTACTTAACATATTATTTAAAATACGAAACTTGCGCCATTGCGTTTCAAATCATTTTTCTGATAAAAATGAGTATTTACTAATAGTATTTCATAAATATTTTTATAACATTTATAAAAATATTTGTTATTTATTTGATAATCCGATTATGCCTTGTCCGAAAATAAAATAAATTTTAACCCGAATATTCGCGTTATCAACAAATGATTTTGAATAAAATGTTAAATGATTTTATTTAATATTTTTATTAAATAAATTAAGATAATTAAATATAAATTTAATTATTTTTGTGTCGGCACGCGCTGTGTGAAGTTTTCAAAACCTTGTGATGATATTTTAATCATTTTCTGTTCGTTTTTGGCTCGTTTATGACAAACGCTAGTATACCCCAAAATTAATAACTCACTTTGACGAGTTGTTTTTGATAGTCAATCTAGGAATAGAATCCATCTCCTCGTTTTCAAGTCAAATAAATTTGAAAATAAATTTGTAGATGAGGTGTGTAATAATAAATATGATTTATTATTTAAACATGTTTCGAAATAATGGCCGGTTACACGGTAACCGATTTTTTTTATGCGACATCAAAAAGTCAAAAGTCAAAAGTCAAAAATTTAAGTCGGACCCAAAAAAATATAATCACTTACAGTTCTGAAAAATGACAGTTGTTACAGTACCTACCCTTTAAAGAAATCTCGTCCCGAGATTTAATTCGTGTTAATCGATTGTGTGACCAAGAAAAGATTTAAGATTTAGCAACCAGTTTTTTTTAAACATGGCGTTGATAACTTTAGCCAGCAAAATTTGATGTTTCGACACTTCTTTATATACCAAAAATTTTGGCTAGGTTTGATCAGGATATTTAATCTATCAAAATAGGTATATCAAAAATATCATTACAGGTCTTATGACTGATGTAACCGCGTTATAAAGAAAGTTTTTTAATGGTGAAAGCATCGAAGGAGAAAGTGTAGTTGCGGGAGTATGTTTGTATAAAGTTTTAAATGTTTAAGGACGGAGTCTCGTTTCTGATATCTGTAATGTTCGATGCTTAATAACGGACGAGGCTAACGGATGTAAGTATTCAACTTACTTGGCAATACTAGGATGTATCGCGACCTAAGTCTTCGTACTAGTGGTCCGAAATGAATAGTCCGACTATCTCTTTCGTCGATAGGTGCTTATTTGGTTTAAGGAGGGTTGCATTACCTATTGGATAAGGTTGTACCAGTCGGGACCGCTCCAGGATCCAACAACGGCAACCAAAACGTCAATAACTATAACAAACGGTGATGGGATGCAGAGAGTGAGAACATTTCGAGAAATAATATCCCCAGAATAAAGTTCAACGGATGGGAGGGGCTCGCGGGAGAGCTTATGAGATAGACGGCGGAATACGGTACTCAGTCGTTAGTTTGAGGATGAATAAACTCCATTAGCTCAAGAGTGCACAAGTCGGTTAGCTCCAGAAACAGTTCATGATCGTAAAGATTTGTAACGGCAAAAGTACTAACTTAAGAGTGAGATCATTCTAGACCTTTTTAACGGATTCTGGTGATTATCGGATTCGAGTTCATTCTCGTTTCATATCGGATACCATTAAGCCCATTCATTTATAATTTATTATTTGCAT
>BQNB010034434.1:0-44028 GCA_026074375.1 Tanacetum coccineum
ATTTAAAGCTTTTGAAACACATCACAAGGTTACGGCGTAGTGTCTCATAAAGGTTACGTCGTAACAGTTTTGATTTATATAAGTAGAGCCCTCATCCGGCTCATTCAGCATCACTCACTTCCATAACTCACAACACAGTTTCAAGGGGTGAACCAAACCCCTAAGGTCCGTAGCAATTCACCAGAAGGTCCAAGGGAGAAGTCACTTTACACATTTCTTGTATTTATTCGTTCATAACATTTACTGTAAGAACAATGATGATTCAATCCATGTCTATGTTCATTAATTCTTCCATTTCTGTTACCACGAGCGGCTAAGCACTCTAAGTGTTGGCCTAACCATGTATTTACTATTGTTATGATTAATGTTTCCTGTTCAATTATGGTTCTGTTAGATATTCTTATAGCCTTTCGTTGATCCATGTGTTTTGGTAGTATAGAGGATGGCTTAGATCTTGTTAATCCTGACATTAGACTTACCATGTTGAACTTGGGATTAACGGGGTACTAGGGTAGCTTGTGAGAGGGGGTTAATAATTGGTTTAGATTATAGATTGGTCTTAAGGGTAGTTAGGAATTAACCACTACAAACTTAGATGCCCTGCTCGTGTGATCGTAGGGGAATGTGGGATCGCAGAGTATGTATAGGACATACCTCAAATGCCAATTCGGGTATGTCGATATTAGAACCACTAATTGAACTTATAATTGAACATTGCACAGGAAAATGTAATCATTATAGATGAGATGTTAAACAGAGGAGTAGAGATGATATCGTTGTACATGAGATGTTCAACAGAGGAGTCGAGATGCTATCGTTGCACATGAGATGTTTAACGAATGAGTCGAGATGCTATCGTTTTACATGAGATGTTCAACGGATGAGTCGATATGCTATCGTTGTACATTAGATGTTCAACAAAGGAGCCGATATGCTACCGTTGTACATGAGATGTTCAACGGATGAGTCAAGATACCATTGTTATTCATTAGATGTTCAACGGATGAGTCGAGATGCTATCGTTGTACATGAGATGTTCAACGGATGAGTCGAGATGCTATCGTTGTACATGAGATGTTCAATGGATGAGTCGAGATGCTATCGTTGTACATTAGATGTTCAACAGATTAGTTGAGATGCTATCGTTGTACATGGGATGTTCAAAGGATTAGTCGAGATGTTATCGTTATACATTAGATGTTTAACGAAGGAGTAGAGATGATATCATTGTACAAGAGATGTTCAACGGAGAAGTCAAGATGCTATCATTGTACATAAGATGTTCAACGGAGGAGTCAAGATGCTATCATTGTACATGAGATGTTCAACAGATGAGTCGATATGCTATCGTTGTACATTAAGTGTTTAACAGAGGAGCCGATATGCTATTGTTGTACATAAGATGTTCAACGGATGAGTCGAGATGCCATCGTTGTACATTAGATTTTAAACAGAGGAATCGAGATGCTATCGTTGTACATTAGATGTTCAACGGATGAGTCAAGATGTTATCATTGTACATGAGATGTTCAATGGATGACTTGAGATGGTATCGTTGTACATGAGATGCTCAAAGGATGAGTCAAGATGCTATCATTATACATTAGATGTTCAACGAAGGAGTCGAGATGCTATCGTTGTACATGGGATGTTTAACAGAGGATTCAAGATGCTATCTTTGTTCATGAGATGTTCAACGGATGAGTCGCGATGCTATCGTTATACATTAGATGTTAAACGGAAAAAGTCAATATGGTATTGTTATACATGAGATGTTCAACGGATGAGTCGATATGTTATCGTTATACATGAGATGTTCAACGGATTAGTCGATATGTTATCGTTATACATGAGATATTCAACGGATGAGTCGATATGTTATCGTTATAAATAATAAATATATAAAACTGAGTTAGCCTTACTTACTCAAAAGATTGAGGATGTGTCAAATTACAAAAGTGAAAAGGGGTTGGTCGCTGAGTCATTTGACTATGATGAAGAATCTATATCTTCAGAGGATGAGGGTGTACATGAGATGTTCAACGGATGAGTCAAGATACTATCATTATACATTAGATGTTCAACGGATGAGTCGATATGCTATCATTGTACATGAGATGTTCAACAGATGAGTCGAGATGTTATCGTTATGCATTAGATGTTCAACGGATGAGTCAAGATGCTATTGTTGTACATGGGATGTTCAATGGATGAGTCAAGATGCTATCATTATACATTAGATGTTCAACAGATGAGTCGAGATGCTATCGTTGTACATGAGATGTTCAACGGATGAGTCAAGATGTTATCGTTATGCATTAGATGTTTAATGGATGAGTCGAGATGCTATCGTTGTACATGAGATGTTCAACAGATGAGTCGAGATGCTATCGTTATACCTTAGATGTTCAACAGATGATCCGAGATGCTATCGTTGTACATGAGATGCTCAACTGAGGAGTCAAGATGCTATCGTTATTTATTGGATGTTCAACGGAGTAGTCGAAATTCTACCGTTGTACATGAGATGTTCAACGGATGAGTCGAGATGGTATCGTTGTACGTAAGATGTTTAACAAAGGAGTCGAGATGCTATCATTATTCATTATATGTTCAACGAATGAGTCGAGATGCTATCGTTGTACATGAAATGTTCAACGGATGAGTCGATATGCTTCGTTGTACATGAGATGTTCAATGGAGGATCGAGATGTTATCGTTATACATGAGATGGTCAACAAATGAGTCGAGATGTTATTGTTATACATTAGATGGTCAACGGATGAGTTGAGATGCTATCGTTGTACATGTGATGTTCACAAAGGAGTCGATATGCTATCGTTATACATTAGATGTTCAATGGATGAGTTGAGATTGCTAATAGATTGTACATGAGATATTCAACGGATGAGTCGAGATGTTATTGTTATACATTAGATGGTCAACTGATGAGTCGAGCTGCTATCGTTGTACATGAGATGTTCAACGGATGAGTCGAGATGTTATTGTTATACATTAGATGGTCAACGTTGAGGGTGCACAATATAATTCCTTATATCCAGATTTGAAAAAAATGTCAAAAAGCGTTGAGGGTGCACAATATAATTTAATGTATGGTGCTATGGTTGTGTTTGTTTATGTTTTGTCGTATCTCCAATATGTTTATTCCGCAGTCATAATCTTTCAAGTTTTAGAAAATGCATTTAATAAGGATCGGTTCAGACAATGTTTGGGAACACGTGTTTTTATCTTTTTACGTATCATGTGTTCCGTGGATGCGCTTCCCAGCGTGTGAAAATATTTGTTCGTTAATACTACTTTATGTCAAATCGTGCAGTGAACACAATCTAAAAATAGCTAGTTTTAAAATATACAACTTGAAAAATGTAATTATATGTAACTTCACATTTAAATGTTCTTATTTTTTTTATAATTATACTACTTAATTTTTAATAAATATATCAAAAATTATCCATCTTTCCCACTCCTGAAAATTTTCCCGGTTTCCCTCATCTAAAAATTTCATTTGTCCCACTTAATTTTTTCCCCAAAATCAAAATCACATTTCCCCCTCTTTAGTATATCCTTATCCACTCATCCTTTTTTTTCCATTATTCTAAAATACATCTTTGTGCATCTTAACTGTCGCCCGCTGTGGGTTCCACAAACCCATTGCCATGTGTTGTGGACATCTCCATTATGTACCTCCATCATAACAGGTATTACATAACTACAATGGAAACACAGTTTCTACCTCTGAAACAATAACAGTCCCAAAAATCTGCATAAAACTTTTTTCTTGTTTCTTTATTGCAACTATTATTTTCTTTTGCTTACATGTGTATAAGGTTCGACATAGGGGTGGAAACGAGCCGAGCCGAGACCGAGCTCATTTATTTATAAAGCTCGGGATCGGAGCTCGATTATTAAATGAGCTTCAATTTAGGCTCTAGCTCGTTTAGGCTCATAACGTTCGAGCTTTTTACCGATTTGTTTCACGAAGCTTTTTCACCGAGCGGCTCGACTCGTTTCCACCCCTAGTTCGACATAATATGGAGTGACTAGGTTTTGAATAAAATGAAGTCGGTAGTTGGTTTAGAATGAGAGTATGTAGAAGTTTTTAAGTTTAGATATTTTTGATAATGATGCATATATTGTTCTTTACGGCGAGTTACATTTTTGTGACTAGTTATTTATGTTCTTTATGAAACAGAGATGATAATTTGTATGTAACTTATATCATTCTGGTTTCCACCATCAATCTACATGGACAAAATGATTTCAAAGTTAAAATCGATTTGGTACCAATCAATCATCCTCCATTTGACTGTGTACCTAAATTTATCAACTTGGGGAACCTGTTACCCGAACCTACGGAATCCCCGAGTTAACTGTGTATGGGGACGGGGATTCCCCGACTTAAAAACAGGGATTGGGACGGGGATGGGGCGACTATGAATCCCCAAACCCGAACCCAAACCAGACCATGCTAAGCTTAGACATGTACATCTTTAATGTTTCATAACCTGCTAAAGATGCTATTGCTACTAATATTATATTTTCCACAAGCATTAACACTAACTATAATTTATAGAAGCTTACGGAACTACTCCTAATCCATATCAAAGAGGTGGGAAGATCAGGTTGTTTGGTGGTGCTGGTTTGGGAAAGACAGTGCTCATTATGGAGCTTATTAACAATATCGCAAAGGCACATGGTTTGTTTTTAACTTTCTTGGTTAATTAAAGGCTTATTAATATAAGGCGAGCAAGATTAAGATATAATGGATGTTGTTGTTTACTGTGATCAGGTGGTTTCTTGGTGTTTGCTGGTGTTGGTGAGCGAACACGAGAGGGAAATGATTTGTACCGAGAAATGATTGAAAGTGGTGTCATCAAGCTAGGCGACAAACAATCCGAAATTAAATGTGCTCCTGTATATGGTGAAATGAACGAGCCTCCTTAGCTACTAAAGTAATGGTTCATCAGAATTTGGGACAAATTCATTATTTTTATAGCAATCTCAACTTTGATTCATGAACTTTTATTCTTTCTATAGAAAGAAGACTACATAAAGATGCACTTGGACCGGTCCAGACTAGTCATACGAAGTGCTAGCTCTTCCATTACGGGTATGTGCATATTCTCTGTACACTTTTATTTGCACACCAGATGTGATTATAAAGTAATTAAAATCCATAACATATACAATAAGTAAATATAAAATGTATTACAGTATGTCATACCAGTAGTTGTTCAAAAGAAAATGTCATAAGTAGATTATACCAAATTACTGTTTGATCCTTGAAGTGAGTTATAGTGGTTTTAACTATGGTGATTTGTAGGTTGAAGTATTACAAAAGTCTTTCGAAGAGTTCAAGCAAGCAAGAACACGAGATAAAGAGCTTTTTGAGCAAGATAAAGAAGAAAACAAAAATAATATGATGAAAGACTTAAGTCTCATCGCCGTGATACGAAGGAAGAAGAAATGGTTTAAAGAATGCGGAATGCATAGATTGCTTTATGTTTGCAGCTGATATACAATAGAGTCCATTCCCCTCTTAGTAACATTACTGTTGCATTTGGTTAAAGTTTTTGATACACTATCACAATTGTGTACCGTAACTCTGACTGGATTAAATGCTTTGACAACGTTTATGATATTTTGGGTATTCGGATGATTAATATTATCGATTTGATTTGTGTATTTAGAGATATTTTGTTTTGAATTTTTACGTATTATGGGATAAAACTGGATTGACGAAAAGCTAAATAATGCTTATTTTTAATAAAAAATCATGAATGTTTTTGCAACGGATTTGCATCTTCATTAACGAAAATTTTGGTTGTTGCAAAATGTTGCAGTTGCAAAACGTTGCGGTTGCAGAATTTACCATTGCAAAATTTACCATTGCAAAAAGTTGCGGTTACAAAATATAGCCGTTGCAAATATGTTGATGCAAAAAATATTCGTTGCTAAATTGTGGGAAAATGTCTTCGTTGCAAAAATAGTATGTATTTCCAACGAATTATCTTTTGTTGCAAAACGGTTGCAAAAAGTTTTATGCCTGTTGCAATTCGGTTGCAAATTAAATTTGCATGGAGCCTTTTTGCAATAGTCGGATTTCGTTGCATTTCCGTTGCAAATAGCCTTTTGCAACGGATTTGCAATCGTATTTGAAACGGTTGCGTTAGCCTGTTTGTTGTTTGGCTAGGTTGGAAAGATAATTTTCAGCAATCAAGGCTATGGCGACTATATATAGGGCAATATACACTATTTGTCATGTATATTAGTTGAAGGTCTTGCGAACACATTCTCTTCAGTGTAGGGCAATTTAGTGATGCGTGATCTGAAGTTGTTTTCGTTCTAAGACATGTTACGTGCGAAATCTAGAAGGAGATGATTTGCTCATAGGAGATCGAGAATCCAATTTGTATACCATTTCCATTGCTGACATGGCTGCTTCTTCACCCGTTTGTCTAATGTCCAAAGCAACTTTAACAAAGTCATGGTTATGGACAACGCTGTCTATCCATCTTAATTTTGGTAGTTTACTTTTCTAACGATCTTACCAGGAATTGACTTAGTTGATGGTCTTACAAAGTTTAAACTATGGAATAGATACCGATTTGTTTGATTTTTTTGTGAAAGGGGAAAAAACAAGAAGGCTTCTCATCCACCTAAATTGGTTTCTAGTAATCTTTGTAAGTTGGAAATGCTTCATATGGATTTATGCGGTCCAATGAGGGTAGCTTCGATCAATGGAAAGAAGTATATTCTAGTGATTGTGGATGATTATTCTCGTTATACATGGGTATATTTTCTTCACTCAAAAGATGAAACTCCTGAGATCATAAAGAAATTCATTACTCAAGCTCAATTGAATTATAAAGCCAAAGTTTGCAAGATTCGTACTGACAATGGTACTGAATTCAAAAATGCAAATCTTAAAGCTCATTATGAGAAGTTAGGCATCATGCAACAATTTTCAACGGCTCGCACGCCTCAGCAAAATGGAGTGGTTGAGAGACGTAATCGCACTCTTGTGGAGGCTGCTCGTACGATGCTTATCTTTTCTCGATTACGTGAATTTCTTTGGCCTGAAGCAGTGGCCACAGCATGTTTTACTCAAAATTGGTCAATCATTCACATGCTATACCAAAACACCTTATGAGCTATTACGAGGCAGGAAACCGAATATTGAGTATTTTCATGTGTTTGGCTCATTATGTTATCCAACAAATGACTGAGATGATCTTGGTAAAATGAAACCAAAAGCAGACATTGGGGTTTTTATTGGGTATTCGGAAACATCAAAAGGGTTTTGAATCTATAACCGACGCACCAAAAAGATTATGGAAACCATTCATGTCAAGTTTGACGAGCTTACAACAAAGGCTTCTGAATATGACTATTTGAATCCCGTGCTTGTATTAATATTCAATCAATAATATTCTCAGCAGAAAACAAATGAATTACACCAACTATTAGTTGTTTGTGATAATTTGTTCGGTCCAATGTTTTGAGGAATATTTCGAGAAGAGGTCTTCAGATACACCCATCAATTCCGCTGCACAACTGACTCAACTTCATGAAGACTCATCTTCTACATCTTCAATCACTGCTGAACAACATGCAGTTACTCCAAGTGTAACTACATCTGACGAACAAAACTCTCCAATCTCTTTAACAGAAGCTGATGAATTCAATCAAAAAGATTCTGCTGATCTTGATGACAATATGGGTTTTGTTCCACATAATCCTCTAAGTCATGAGGAAATTGAGTCCTCTACAGCTGCTCTAGAAACATCAAATGTGTAGAATTTCCATCAAGTACAACCCTCAACTCATGTTTGGACTAAAGATCATCCTCTCGACCAAGTTATTGGTGACCCATCCAAACCAGTAATGACTCGTCAAAGGCTTCAAACAGATTCTGAGGTATGCATGTATGCATTAATTTTCAGCACTGTCGAACCTAAGAATATTAAAGAAGCTTTGACAGATCATAGTTGGATTGAGTCTATGCAAGATGAGTTGAATCAATTTGAGAGATTACAAGTTTGGGAACTCGTGACATGTCCAGACGAAAAGAATATTATTGCTCTCAAATGGCTCTGGAAGAATAAGTGTGATGCAAAACATATTGTGGTTCGAAACAAATCTCGTCTTGTGGAAAAAGGTTACAGGCAGGAAGAAGGCATTGATTTTGAAGAGTCATTTGCACCTGTTGCTCGTTTGGAGGCTGTGCGAATGTTTATTGCTTATGTTTGCTTATAAGAATTCCCATCTTTCAAATGGACAGTTAAAACAGCTTTTCTCAATGGTCACTTAAAAGACGTAAGTTTATGTCAGCAACCTGATGGGTTTATTGATCCAGAATTTCCTAGATCACGTTCTACAGTTAGAAAAAAAGCTTTATTTCGGTCGTCAAGCAAGCCACTCTTGCATGGTATGATCAACTTGTCTTTTTGATAATTGAAAATGGGTTTCACCAAAGGTATTGTTGAACCCGAAGTTATTACACAACGGCACGGGGATGCATATTACTGCGTTCAAGTTTTGTCGATGTACATTATTTTTGATCCAGAATCAAAGTTTTTCAAAACATTTTGCAAATATAATGAAAAATTAAATTTGTGAAATGCTCATATGTTAGGGTGAATTAAAGTTCTTTCTTGGACTTCAAGTTCATCAATCTCCCCGTGGCATATTCATAAGTCAGTCACAATATGCTATTAAGTTATTAAAGAAACATGGTCTGGATGAGTGTGTCTCAATGAACACACCTATGGCAACTGAAAGACTGGATGCTGATTTACAAGGCACTCCTACTGATCAAACGACTTATCGTCGAATGATAGGAGGGCTAATGTACCTAACAGCCAGTCGTCTAGACATTGCTTATGCTACTTTTGTATGTGCGCGTTATCAAGCACGTCCTTCGGTCAAACACCTCAAAGAGGTTAAACGGATATTTCAGTACCTCAGACAGTCTTATAACATGGGACTATGGTATTCGAAGGATTCCGGATTTGAACTAATTGCATATTTAGATGCGAACTGAAGGATGCAAATGAATGACTGCAAAAGTACATTAGGAGGATTGCAATTTTTAGGTGAAAAGCTCGTGAGCTGGAGTTCAAAGAAACAAGACTGCACTGCGATGTATACTACCGAGGCTGAATATGTTTCATTGTCTGCATGTTGTGCACAAGTTATATGGATGCGTACTCAATTGCTAGACTATGGATACAAGTACAACCGGATTCCGATGTATTGTGACTCCAAGAGTGCTATTGCTATCTCATGCAATCCGGTTCAGCATTCAAAGACAAAGCACATAGACATCCGTTATCATTTTATAAAGGAACATGTTGATAAAGGTATTGTGGAACTATACTTTGTTGGGAACTGCATACCAACTTGCGAGCTATTTACTAAAGCGCTTCATAAGGAAGTTCTTTGAGTTTTAGTTCATCGCATTGGTATGAATGTATGATCATACTCAGTTGGAAAGTCTGCAAAAGTCATCTTCTTGAAAAGATCATTACATCAAAAATCATGTAAATAAAATTTTACTTAAAATCAAAAAAAAAATTCGAAAAATTGAAAATTTCAAAAAAGATTTGTCATATTAATATAATTTTCAAAGCTCATAAAACATAGTCTAAAGGTCATCATGGTCAGATTTATGATTCCAATTTTTATTAAGAAGTTTTATAAATTGAAAACACGGGTTCATTATCTGTGGGGGGAGTAAGTGAAGAATTTTCATTTCTTATTACATCACTTCGAGTTTTACTTATCAAATGATGAAAACTTGATCTCTCAAATAAATGGAAATTTTGGGAACGGTGATTTAATTTAGACGGGGGAGTTTTTTTATTCAATGAACTTTGAAAGTCAAAAAAATTTTCATATCAGGACTAAGTGATTTCAACAGTAATTTTCATTCATGAGGGGGGAGTTATTGACGAGCTGTCATTTTTCAGGGGTAGTATGAAAATGATAAAATGTCATATTTCGGAAATAAAAACTTCAAGGGCCTAAAAAAGTCTTTTTGAAAGATAAAACTCGGACAAGGGAAACCACAAGGGCTAAATGTGTCATTTCAAAAGATCATTTTCGGTGACTATAAAAGGGAGATAATAATTTTCATTTTCTTTTATCTTTACCGAGTATTCTATCGAGTTTAAGAAGAAAATCAAAGCAGTCATTTCTGAGTTCATTTCAACGATCACGGACACTTCTTTCACTCGAAAGTAAGTAGGAATAAGTGTGGAACGTTAGATCTAATGTGATTGTGTTATCGAGTTCATACTCGGTAAAGTTTAGGGTTTACCCGATAAGTTTCTTAATTCTGAAGATTTTTAGATTAAAATGCTATCAAAGGAAGAAATCTTAGATGTTTGTAATGATAATAAGCGCATCATAGTAGCTAAATTAATGTCTGGATTATAAACTCGATGAGAAAATGAAACTGGAAATGAATGTTACTTGAATTTGCAGTTTGACTGAATTTTTATTTTAGAGTCTTACCACATGAAAAAGTATAACAAGTAATCGGGTTTTAAGTTAAAGGTTTATCTTAAAGCTATATAATAATGGTCAAAACTAGAAAGGTAAAAAAGTCAAAATTCGCAAAGTTCAAACAGTCAAAATCGGGTACAGTCAAGAAGTCAACCACTCAGTTTTGTGTTTACTTGTGGAATTTCTTCGTTTTTATTTTACTTGGCTTGTGGCAATGATTTGTTGCATGTGTATGATGTTAATGCTAGTATGCCTGTGGAACAAGATCAGAATCTCAAGTGGTTTGGAAATACATCAACAGTTAGACAGCAAATACAAATGAAATCAGTTTTAACGAATTCGAAGATTTGTGTGAATATGTCTGTTCTAATTGTTTAAGTGGTATAAGTCTTGTCCGGGTTTGAACCGTTTTTGGAATGACTGAATATGAGCAGTGAATGACTTAGTGACCATTCAGTTATCGAATCAGATGTGTTTGTTTACATTGTTTATGATTCATGACAAAAAGTAAAAGTGAAAATGTTTTTATAACTTGTATCTGATAATTCAAGTCTCAATTGTTTAAGTGGTCTAAGTCATGTCCGGTTTTGGCCATTTTCTGCAATGAACAGAATGAGGAGTGAGTGACTTAGTGACCATTCAATTGGTGATTTGAGTTTGAATGATGCTATGTTATTAACACAAGAAAGGTTTTTGTCAAATGATTTCAGAAAAAGTTCTCAAAATCTGTTATTGTGTCAAGATGGTACTCTTTCACAAAACGTTTTGAGAAGATTGAATGATTTATCTTTAATTTAACAAAAAATAAGTCTTAATTGAAATCAAAAGAGAAATCTTCATCCTTCTTGAAAGAGTATCATGTCACAAAGAATTTCTGGTGAGGACATTCTAAACAGAAAGAGAGAGCTAAATCCATAAGTGAAAAAGCAAATCAAAAGTGTGTTCGAAAAAGAATTACCAGAACACACAAAAATGATGAATCAAAAGAAAAATTCGAATAAAGCGTATGACATGTGCTAGAAAAAGCAAGTACAAGCACATGAGAAACAAACCGATCAAAAATATGTTCAAAAAGAATTGTCAGAACATATAAAACAGACAGAGTGGAAAGAGACAAAAATGTCAAATGAATTATTTGTTTTCTAACATCTCATTCTCATTCATTCAGTAATCACCATGGCACAATAACAACAACATGCAGTTGATGTTCATCCAGATGAACTATGCCCTCCAAATAAGAGATATGATCTTATGGATGCTAACACGAAGATTGATTTTTGAGCACGTGCAATGTCCACCTGAAAGCAAAATTCTGACAAATATCATCCAGAATCATCCATTAAGATTTCAACATTTTGCTTCTTCCTTAGTTCTGGAGATATTTGGCACCGTTTTTGGCTTTCATTTCGCTACGGATGATGGGGGGGGGATGATGGGTCAAAGTATAGGCTCACGTTTATGCTTGATAGGAAAGAGCTTTCTCTGACATTGGATGACTTCAGAACAATATTTCATTTACCACAAGCAAGTGCAAACAATCATGAACGATTCATCCCACCACCATCATTTGTTGACATGGTTCCATTTTACAAGAATGAATTGGGATTCACGATGGAGCTAAAGACAACCTCAAGCTTTAAGACAACTGGTATTCTGCAACCATGGCAGACGTTGTGTAAGATATTCTCAAAATGCTTGACAACTCGAGTAACCGGATGGGATCAACCACCATTGCAGATTATGCAGATGATGTATTGTTTTGTCAATAATATTCATGTTGACTATGCTGAGTTACTGTGGGAATGATTCTATTACTCTCTTCATCATTCAACAACTTCGATTCCATATCCACGGTTCACAAAGATCATCATTGGTCATTTCATGACTAATTTCCCTAAAATCTCAAGACAAAGTTGGAATGAATATTCCAGACTGGATGATCACTGATGAGATGAAGCTCACAGAGCATTACAGGATGTATGCGGAGGTGTTTGGACTAGATGTTCCTATGACTCAGTCATAACCGACTGAGTCTACCCAAAGAATGCATAGGACACTTAGCGCCCCTAGGTCACCTAACCCTAAGGAGGAGGCTGGAGAGTCAAGTGCTCCAAGACGGTCGACTGTGATTCGTTTACGTATTCCTTAGAGGAGGTCTCCACGACTTACTCCACCAGCTCCAGTGCTAACTATTGATGAGGCAGATGATATGATTCTACAAGATACCATACAAGTAAGCCTTGCAGAACAGAAAAGTCGTGAACAGCAAGAAGCTAAAGAGAATGTAGAGCTGGTTAAAGAGCACTTGGCAGCCGAAGAAATTGAAAAGATGGTGGAAGAGATTGAGAATGTTGTTGATGATAGTTCAAACCCTAGGATTGATGAAAATGATATTCCCGGCACTAGGATAGAGCCCAGGAGTGATAAGGAAAGTCCGGAGGTAAAGATTAATGATAGTGAAAAAGCTAATAATGTGGAAGAAGAGATTACTAATGTTGTTATTCTTGTGAATGTTGATGACGAAGAGGAAGAAATAACGGATGAGGTGTATGAGCTGAAACGAAGGGAGAAAGGAAAAATTGTATAGGAGTATAGGAGTACCCCATTTCCAACACCAATTGGATCTCCTAGGATTCATGATACTCTCGTATCTTCGGATACTGAGAATCTCTAAGAATTGACGGCTATATCTACACCATCACCATCATTAAGTTCATCAAGCACCAAAGTGTCTACCATAAACTGCCTTCTTTCATTATTCAAAGCTAAACCTGGTCGTTTCAAATGCTACAAGAGCTTCTTTCAGGAGTTACAAGGTCGATATGGATATTTGTTTGGACATCTGAAGGCAAGGTTTATGGAAAGGAAGTCGTTTAATACTCTTGCTGATCATCTACAAGACGTAATGGTTGAATCACTACCTCTCATGGTAGATAAGCATATTAAGGAGCAAGTGACACAGCAAGTTCTGGAGCAGGTTAGAGCTCAAGTACCAGTGTATGTTGCGGAGGGGCTGATTTTGGAAAGACAGTAGAATAGAGAAGAGATGGCTAAGATGATTGATGCAGCTATTCAACAAGAGCGTGGGAATTTAAAGGCTGAAATTTACTCATAGATTCAAAATGTAATTGCTACTAACATTCCTTCTCAGGTTGATACGTCAGTGAGAAGTTACATGTCTGGTCATATTCTTTACGTTCATCCGGCTCAACCTACAACAAGCTCTGCTCAAGAACAACAATATCAGTTGTACTTATCCATGAAAGATGATCTTCAGTTGCAGCAAGAAGACATAGCAATTTGGTTGGCTCTGAAAATGAAGTTTGAAAGACTACAAGTACCTGCTACTACTTGTAGAACTCCTGCCGTTCGCCCAAGAGATCAGGACTATCCTCATGATGATGCTCATCCTGAGGGGGAGAATAGTGCAAAACGGCAGAAGATGTCTAAATATAGAGCATATATCTCTGGTGAATCTTCATCTGGATAAGTGAATGAAAGTGTCATTTTTAAGTAATCAAGAATAAGTAGATGATTATGATTTTTGGACTGATTCTTATGCTTCAGACGATGATGAAATACCAACAAAGCTTGTGTCACAAGACATTATGGATAAAGTATCATTGACTATTGATGAAGCAATGTTAAAGAAAGTTGCTGATGAGATGTTGAGGCAAATATGTATCTCAGGAGACGAGCACCAATATCACATTGATCAAATGAAGAAGTTTCTGGAAAGTGATATAGTGTGGGAAAGCAGAAAGGAAATTCTTGTCTCTCCACATCCAAGAAAGGCCACACTATTAGTTCAAAGTTGTCAGAGAGATCCTGAAGCTCCAGCATTATCTCTGGTAAATCAAGATCTATTGTACTTAAAGAAAGGAAGTTCAGGGTCCGAGAAGATAGTATTGTCACTTTACAAGTTTCCTGCAGTTATCTTCAATGATGATGATATTGAAGAACGAACTTCCAGATGGGTTAATAAATGTGTAAAGAAGTTTAATCCTTATGCTCGGTAAGGTGTCAAATATAGGAAGAATCCTCATGCGAAGATCTTCTACATAAGGAAACAGAAAGAGCCCGGAAAAGCAAAGGAAGTTGTTTATTCAAATTCAAAGATCATTCAAGTCATCAAGACATACTGGGAACTGGGCCATGAACACAAGTTTATCACAGAGATAGTTGCAAGAAGGGCTAATGAGTGCATAGTGTCAATTACCGAGCCAGATTTCAAGAATCTCAATAAGAATGATATTGAGGATATGTATTTGCTAATCATGAATGGCAAGGTACCTGATTATGCAGAGACTGGGTTGCTGTGGTCTTTATCAGTGTTCATCAGAAGTTCGGTGATATGGGAAAGAGTGCATGACTTCCAGCTTGGAGTGGAAAGCTATCAACAGAAGGTTAATCTTACTGCACCAGCAATATCTTTCCCAGGAATCGAAAAGCATAAGATGTTCTCTATCATACATGAACCAGTATATGGAATCATATACAAGAATAGCAAGAAAGAAAAGAGGGTGGTGAGGCATTCAGAAGTACATAAGTTTTGTGATGCAACACTTAACAGGGTGCTAAAAGGGTTAAAGAGCTACAACAACGATGTAAAGTATGGCTATATACAAAGAGAGCTCACCAAAGAAGATGTTGAGTATCTACAACTGTTTGAAGAAGAGATTGATGAAAGGTTGAAGCATCGCAACCAGATGAGACGTTGGGAGATGTATGTGAATGGAAGACCACTTGGACCACGGAGGGAACGCCCAGAATAATCGACCCTTAGGGGGAGATTGTTAGGATCATTAAAAGTGTCGATTAAGTGGTTTATTTATATTTAGTCATTAGTCTTTATTTTGATAAGAATAAAGTAGTTTGTAACAAGGTTTATTATGCTAAAAGTAAGAAATAGCATAATTACCAAAGTCTAGAGACTAAAAGTGTAAAGATTAGGAAATAAAGGAAGGGAAGTCTCCTTCCCTCTCCTATAAATACCCCTCTAATCTCATCATTAGAGGGTGGTTAGTTTTTGGTTTAACAAACTTTCCCATTTCCCTCCCTTTTATAATATTTGAAAATTTGAAAATCAAGCTTTCCCTCTCATTCTCTCTAGTCTATAATTTTGATCGTGTGATTCAAGATTATCGAGACCTCACAACCCCTTACTTTGAAATGGTTATTCATGAACAAGCATGATGAAGCGAACTCGTCCTCCAATATCAAGTTTAGTCTCATCTGGTTTTGAGAGGGTTATTAACCGCCAAGGAGTGAGCATAGATTTCGTAGAATCCTTCGCTCTCGGTTGCTAGAATGGAAAGCTATCAGGATTTTTTTTGGCATATCGCATGCACACAAATCGTTCAACTGTTCTCCTTTTGGCGGGGTTCTACCCATTTGTTTTATACTATCGTCCTCGAGTTTCAATCGATGGACGTTAGAAAACTACTTTTTGCATGGTTACATTGAAAGAAATAAAAAGGACATGTACGTGTGTCAACCTAAAGGTTACAAAAAATAAATGTTTCATTGATGCTGATACATTCCAAGCCATGTCTACAAGCTAAAGAGGCATTATTTGGGCCAAAGTAAGCACCAAAGGGCTTTGGGACGACAAATTGTCTAGTTTCTCCTCAAGAATACACTTCTTAAAATGCTCTATTGATCAAACGCTGTTTACTAAGCGCTTCGTTGAAAGAATCCTTAGTGGTACAGGTCTATGTAGATGATATTATCTTTAGTTTTACACACCTTAGATATTCCTAACTATTTTTTGACCTCATTAAAAGCCGCTTCGAAATGTTGATGATGGGGGAAATGACGTTTTTCCTTGGTTTACAAGTTTAACCTTCCCACCCGTGGCCATCTTTCATAAAAACCAGGTCCAACTACGTGCTAGAAATCCTTAAAAAATATGGAATGGAAACATGTGATCCCTGTGGAACACCAATGGAGACCAAAGACAAGCTTGACCTTAACCAAAATAGGACTCTAGTCGATGCAACGAAATATCGTAGCATGATTGGTGCCCTAATGTACCTTACGTCAAGCAGACCGGACATTGTGCATGCTACTTGTTTATGTGCTCGGTACCAGGCTAAGCCAACCGAGAAGCACCTCAAGGAGGTTAAAAAGATCTTTCATTATCTTTGGGGAACCGTTAATATGGGTCTCTGGTATACGAAGGATTCTGGTTTTGAACTAACTGGATTTTCAGATGCTGATTATGCGGGATGTAAAGACACCTTCAAGAGTACTTCCGGTGGAGCTCAATTCTTAGGCGAAAAGCTGGTTAGCTGGTCCTCGAAGAAACAAGACTGTACGGCGCTATCAACCGCGGAAGCAGAATATGTATCTCTATCCACTTGTTGTGCCCAAGTCCTTTGGATGCGGACACAGTTAACGGATTATGGCTTTCACTTCAATAAGATTCCTATCTATTGTGATTCAAAATTAGCCATAGCCAAATCCTGCAACCCGGTCCAACACTCGAGAATCAAACACATCGATGTACGCTACCATTTCATCAAGGAGCACGTCGAAAAGGGTATGATTGAACTGTATTTTGTCAAGACGGATTACCAATTGGCCGACCTTTTCACCAAAGCCCTTCCATCGGAAAGGTTTAATTATTTGGTTCGTCGCCTTGGTATGCGCAGTCTGTCTCCACAGGAGCTTGAACGTCTTGCAAAATCACAGTAATTTCTTTGTATATATTTATATGAAAAACAAAATACAAAAATATAAAACATATAAAAGCAAAATATAAAATCAAAAAAAATTTCAAAAATACCAAAAATATTCTTCTCCGACATGTCTCTCGACAATCGATAACATTTGCGCACCTAGAAATGTTGATTAATATTAACACGGGTGAATAAATGAAGTTCGAGCGAGAGTTTCAAATAATTTCAAAACATGTCCTTTCACTTTTTCTCTACGACTTCTAGGTAAATGTCAGCTTAGAACTCGATCTTCAAAGAATAGAAAATGCTCATTTATGCACATTATTCCTACTCAACGGGAAGTTCACATCTTCTCGGTCTTGAGCATTGTCATATCAACATTCAAAGTTTTGGATGCTCAAGAGAAGCATTAAGGAAATGATAATTACATAAGCTAAATCAAAAATCTTTTTCCAGTTAAGCACAATTTTTCAAGATATTTTCAAAAAGAAAATTTTCAAAATCTTTCAAAATTGTGTGCTCAACAAACTCCCACTCCAAGTTTTCACTCTAATCTTTTATTGAGGGGGAGTATAAATTTTGACATTCATTCCTCTGGCATGCGTATCTATTCTCCCATGGTTTGTTTAGTCTAAAAGTGGATCAACGTACATTAACTTGTATTTTAATTCACTTAGTAATCCAAAAATTGTCACCACATATTTGAGGGGGAGAATAGTGATTAAAATGTGATCAATACGGCTTAATGACGGATAAGATCTTTTGATTATAAGTGCGTTCCCAAACCTTGCATGTGCAAAACTCTTTCAAAATATGATGCATATGTGTAGGGGGAGCTTTTTGGTGATATAGAAAATGCTCAATGTGTAATAAATGATTTCTCGAACACGTTGATTGATTTTTCAATGGTTTTATGGCTACTATGGATATACCAAAGACCGACCAACTACAGTGTTATAAGGCGATTAAGGTTAGGAATTTTGTTCCATGATCCAGCCAGAACCGGAGGTATCTACCCAGGAACACTCCATTAGATAGAATAGAAGTACTACGTATGATTGAGAAAAGGAGTACAGTGAGATTGGGAAAAATGTTATCCAAGGCATGAGTTATCACTAGAACAAACCCAACAAGCTGATGATGAGGACGCGTTGGTTTAACATTAAAGGGGTTGAAGAATTAAAAAGAATTGAAAGGATAAAGGGTGAAAAGAAAGAAGCCCTCTATACAACTTTAGGCAGAAACCGGGTCAATGCATAATCTATCTGTAATCACAAAGATGATTATGATATTGAAGACAAGTCATCATGGACCAAGTGATGCAAGACACAACCCATCCCAGCCACTCACACTTCTCTCAATAGAAGTTTGTGTCATTTATCATGGAGATCAACACATTTCTATCGGCTTTCTCATTTCGAGATCGTTGATATTGAAAAGGTGGTAGTCCGCTCCAGCCTCCAATCACCAAATATCAAAAGTGCACTTATAGAGTCTAGAGCCAAGAGATCCATAAAATAAATCTCATTAGGACACATCCCATGATAAAGCACTTATTGAACACCATTATGTTTACAAGATGTTAACAAGAGTCCTACGCATTATCCTTGCGATAATTTCCAAAACATTCAGAGTGATACTTTTTAGTACACATAGTGATGAATGGAAATCCTGCTTGAGCCATCATCAAACAAGCTCTTGGTAGGTGACTTGCGAGATTCTATACGAATCAAGCTTGTGTCAATTGGATATCTATTTTGGTCCAGTACATGAATTGATGGCTGATTCACTCTTACCATGTTGTCTGCTTTGAGATGTTCTGGTAATGAGAACAAGCAAGTACGGTGAATCTAATGCAATCGTGTTAGAGGATCTAAAACTTTGAGCTGGAAACCTGTCAAGATGGTTCTTCTAAATTAATCCTACCTGATCACAGGTACAATATCTTATACTGTAAAATGGTCCTTACGAAACTGGAGGTTAATGCAACCAAACTTAAGATGAATGACAAAGCCATATTCGTCTATACCTGTTGTTTATCACTAACATTATTTTTCATGTATAAGTGGCGGCGTTACAACCTCATTCCATCTGAGTCAAGATTCAAGACCTCATGCTAAATCGACAAAGATAAATTCATGATGAAAGCTCAAGTACAAATGTCAAACTCTTTCGCAATCTCTTATGCATACATCTTACAAGTAGATCAAGTACTACTTCTTCCATTATGTGGTATAAGTAATCATGTCAAAGAAAATGTTGAGGGAGATTGCTAGCAAGCTTTCAAGACCTTGAGCATAAGGTTGACGACACAAGATCGCAAGGGGGCAAAAAGATTCAAGGATAAGGATTTAAAGATCTCAAGAGTCAAGATAAAGTCAAGCTTAAAGACCAAGATATCAAGATTTCGTTAAAGGATATCAAGTCAAAGATCAAGATCCAAGATCACAAGCATGCAAATGGAATGTCAAGAGAATTCCCAAGAACACAAGGCTCCAAGTGATCCACAAGTCGATGACCACCCCTTAGGGGGAGATTGTTAGCCGTGTTATTATGTAAAGTGATGGTCATTATATATTTCCAAGCCTGGTATAGGAAAATGTAGTTTTTGAGAATTCATTTAAGCTAATCGGGCCTAGTTACGGGTTTTAAAGCCCATTAGATATCAAGCCCAGCCTTGGAAGCACACTTAAACCCAAGGCCGACCCATGAACACAACTATATAAGGCCCTCTCCTCATGTGGAGAGGGCATTGCTTGTTGTTTCTTCCCATTCTTCTTTTCTAGTGCAAGTAACCAAGTATTTTTTTCTTTCTCTCATCTCTCTCTCTAAATTCGTCTCTCTCTCCTTCTCTCGCTCATTTTTCTTTATTTTGTATGATATGATTATGAAGTGGTAAGTGGAATCACGTATGGCATGTGCACTTGATACTTGTACACCACTTTGACCTTAAATTCTTTAACCCAAGACCAAAGATTCATTTGAAACCATTGAGCTAGATAATAATGTGTGGTTTCTCCCTTTGTACCCACAACCTAAACGAAACCATTAGTAACAAAAGAAATGAATGGTTCACGTCACATGCGCCTTAGACCATTATACCCCCAAACCTATCACCTTCCATATAAATACATCCACTTCCCACATCTTAGGGTTTCATGACTTCCACCTAGGCAACTAAGAAAAACAAAAATCTCTTCTCCCACACTTGGCCTCAAAACCTCACGGTTCACCATACAAAAATAAAGCATCCATTTCCTTTGAATTCTAGCAAAAAACAAACACACAAGGTTTATTTCTAAGGTTAACTAAGGTGGTTTGGAGTATTAGTTGGTTGATTTTCAAGATCTATTAAGGGTTTTAAGAATTAGGGTTTCACTTTATTTTGGGGGTTTTGCAAGATCTTGATGTATGTTATAGATCTAGTAGTTTTCTTCTTGATTCATCATCATCTTTGTAAGCCAAATCTTGAACCTATCTCTTTCTCTTTTATTTTCTTATGATTCTTGTTCAAGTTTACGAGTCCATGTGTTTGTGTAAATTTTATAAATGAAAGTGAAATGAGTTTTGATAACTTCTTGTATAAATGAAAGTATCATGGTAAAAGTATTGTTATTAAGGTGAGGATGAGTTGAAAAAGAGTGTTGTAATGATGATAAAGATGTGATTAGGTTAGAGGTAAGAGTGGTTTTGTTGGTTGGTTTAGTAGTGATCGGGATTAGGATAGATTAAGCACTATTTTGTAGTTTGAGTTAATTTTTGGAAGTATTTCGGCCTCGTTTGTTTGCTGTCCGAAAATGATAAGTGGGTTACGGGATGATTAAAAATGTTTTAAGGTGTTAAAAGTCTAAGATTATGATAGTATATGATTCCCCGATCGTTAAGATATATAGAACGTTGAAATCAGACTTAAAATGACCTAGTTATGACCAAATGAATCTCGAAACATTTTTCGACGAAAAGGGTAGTTTATATGATCAAATCAGCAGTTAAAACGGGCAATTTGGACCCCTTCGGGTCCGAATCGGCTTAAGTATAAAACACAAAAGTTGTCCAGAATGAAATTTTACAAAAATGTTGGCAACCGTTTAGCTTAAAAGTCAAAAACGAGAGACATTTTTACCAACAATCGGAAAGATAGATTTTTAAGAAACACTCTAATTAATGCTTGCTGTTTGGAATGCAAAAATGAGTTTTCGGACACTTTCGTGTTTATTTGAGCATTAAAAACATTGGTGAAACCTATAGGGACAATTATATATTAATTAGGAATGTTAGGAAAGTCGTTAGCATATTTTTCGGAAAAGCGTTAAAGTTTCTAAAAATAGTAAGTTAGTAAACGTTAGCGAGATAGACTTGGAAGATAGACGTTTAAGTTTCACTAGTGCGTTTATGGAAATATGGACTTAACAAATATAGGGGACGGTATTAACATCTCGAAACTAAAAACTTTCCAAAAATAGAAAGTTACTAAAAATGGCAATTTTCGGTTGAACGTCGAAACTTAACGAAAAACTTTATAATTTTATTTATGTCACGTCTTGTTAAACAAACCAAAACACAAACACACATAGATGTCTTTTTCTCTTGTGAGCATTTCGTACAACTTCCGTGTATCTTCTGTTTTCCTAAGACGCGTCGTTTATTTAGGTCGCGTGTAGGATCTCTCGGCTTTATTACTTCTTCGTTGATTATCGATTCACTATTTGCTTAAGGTGAGTTCATAGCCCCACGTTTTACTTGTTTTATATTAACCTTATCACTTTTGGGGTGAGAAACATGCTCGTTTACAAAACTCGTTTACATGATTAATTTCACACTCGTGTTACTATGAATACAAGTACTTAAAGCTTTTACGAATACGTTGGTTACTTTTACTATGGATATGAATACTTTAAACTCATTGTGAATTCGTTGGTTGCCTTTACTATGAATGCAAGTACCTTAAACTTTTACATATTACCTAAGTTTCCCTATTGTCATGTAGTACACACTATCATGAACCGTTAATTACTTCGTGTAAGCACGAATGCTGTGAATAGATCTATTAGGGTTGACACCCCCACCCAGAATTCTAGATGAGTACATTGGCCAGTGGGTGCATTTCATTTGAGGTAGTACCTGGGTGTTTTGGCAAAACATCGATTCGAGACAAAACTAAAAGACTAGGATTTCTGCAACTTGTTAAGGCTTCGGTGTCGTGAGCTTAGGGTAATATCGTAAACATTTTGTGTGATATTGTATGTGTTACAATAGTCACACACCTTCGGAAACATTGAGATTCACACTACTTTTATTGAATGATATCAGTTACCTAATACTTTTCATGATATAGGGAATGAAACAGAAATTACTAATTTTTTTTTTAGTCCTCGTAAATATTTTACTTAAACCTGTGAATTCACCAACTTTATGTTGACCGTTTTAACATGTTTTTCTCAGGTGATTAGCTTTGGACTTCTTGACGTGCTATGTGGAGTCTACGTGCAATATGATACTCTTTCAAGACTTATCAAAATATCATACTAGTTATCTTTTGAAAACCAAATTATGCTTCCGCTACATTTTACTTACGCTTCCGCAAATGTTTAATTTCTTTTGAATCTTGTAAAACTTATCTATTTTTAAATAATGCAACGAGTTATGATTTTTAAAACGTCCATTAGTGGTCGTTCTCTCATGCCTTGTGTTCGGATTATGATGACGTCACGCCCTCAGACACGTATTCCGTCCAGGCCCCGTCTGGGGGTGTGACAGATTGGTATCAGAGCCAAGGTTATAGAGAACCAGGTAGAATATCTAGGTCTGGTCTATAACCAGTATGTGATCCTTACGTGCTTTTATGTGTGCCTTATACGTGTTTTTGCTATGAGCTTACGCTTATCTTTTCTCTGCGATTATCTTTTCTCTGCGGTTATCTTTTCTCTGAGGTTATCTTTTCTTTGCGGTTATCTCTTCTCCGCGGTTTACGTTCGCCTTACGTTTATTCCTCTATTTACTTATATGGAAGTTGTCTATATAAATATTAAACCTTTCTAAGACATTGTGGATGACACAATGGTCTCTAAAATTTGTCTAAGACATTGTGAGCGATGCAATGGTCTCGAACTTATTATTCATAACCTTATACAATATCGTATTATGCGAAACCCGACACGGTTATGTTTACATGGAATTATGTATGAATCTAAGTTTCACAAGTCTTGTATGGGCGGGACTTGTAACTGGAGGTTTAATATGGTAATTGCTATGTAAACTTGTCCATAAAGATCTTTATCTTATTTACTTTAACTGTATACTCATCAGCTATTTTGAACTCTATGTCGATCTTCCCTAATTGTTTTACTCCCCGTCTCTGAAGACGAGTTTTAAACACTCGTCCCGTACTTATTAGAGTGTCTGCATCGTATTTTCATCCACCACCTTGAAGATTTGTGAGTACGCGTATTGCATCAGAAATTATTAAATACTTATTCATTTATTCGACTTATTTCATTTCCCTTACACCATTCGATTTTAAAGTAAATACCGACGCCAAGACAAGGAATGAGTTCTACGAGGATCGAGTGTATTGTAACCCAACGAATTGTTAATGCTATTGGAGCTAATACTGTCTATGAGGAAAGAATCTACATGGCTCGCGACTAAATGAATTAGGTCGTACGTTAGGGAACCAAGGTAGTAAGGAATGCCAACAACAAAATAAATGACAAAAGGCCTTGAGAACTTACATTGCTAAACCAAATTTCAAAGTACCACATAAAGAGCTCAAAAATTTTTTTCCCTTCCACAACAAACGAAAGTTGCACCACACTGGACCATGCACTGTGAAGTGCAATAACTACAAGAGTGTTGGCCATGTGAGTAGGAATTATAGGACACCCGTTTCGATATTCAACTTAGAGGCCATAGTGGCAAATTAGAAATCTGAACCGTGTGAACCGTATTTAGGAGGTTAAAACTTGTTGGAGCTCTAACACCGTCAAAGATAACGTTGATGTATAAGGAAATATTTTTCCCTAGCTAGTGAAACCTAAGTAGACTTAGACTGAAATCTCTAAGAGTTTTGCACTAGTGTTTACCTGTGAATTTCGTGTATTGTGTGGATTTTCCTAAATCATTTGTTCAATTTGTGTCATGATGATTTTGTCAGTTACACTTCAATTCTCTAGTAAATATAAGTAAACTACTCCTTTACCGTCTTACAACCCATTTTACTATTATGTAAACTGTCTTATTGTTATTAATTAATTGGATGGTATGCTATGAAATATTTTAGTGTCGTCTTATAAACACAGTTGTTGTCAGGTTATGAACTATTTTACCACCAGTTTACAAACCGTTTGATGATAGCTTCTTGTTTATTTCAACACCTTATAAACTATTTTGATATTATTCCATGAACCGTTTTGTCAACATTTTACAATTATCTTACTATTACCTCATAACTTATTTGAGTATAAATTAATGAACTAACTCGTTTTCATTTTATAACCTAATTTACGGTTAATTATAAACTCTTTTGCTACCCTATTATAAATTATTTTGCAGTTATCTTACAAACTATTTCGGTGTCACCTCATGAATTATTTCGTTGTTATTTATAAACTATTTCGCTGTCAATTTATGAAATATGTCGTCAACATCTTATGAACTACTTCGTGTCTGTTATAAACTATTACGTTGCCACTTTATAAATTATTGGGTTGTCAACTCGAAAACCATTTGTTACCATTACAGTATAAACCGTCACGTAACTTTCTCGTAAACTATTTTGTTATCACCTCATAAAACATTTCCTGTTATCTTACAAAATACTTTGTGTCGTTATATAAACTACCTTGTTTTCATTACCACGAACTGTTTTGCTACCTTATAAACTATATCGTTTGTACCGTATAAGATTTTTTTTATAACATTAATTTGACGAAATGAGCATTTCATCGTTAGTTCTTAAATTATACATAGCTTGATCACCTATGTATAAATTCAGAAAGGACCATGCTATGCTGGGAGTAGTCACTATAAATTTTTGTCAAATTACCCTTACTTTTCATTTCTATTTTCTTTCTTTTCCCTACATTGTTAACGAGATTATATTGCACTTGTATTTTATTAATATTTGGCGTGCGTATTCATGAGTCGTGTCGGTCACGTGTATTTGTATTCGTAAGCATCATAACTAAGCAGATTTTCTTCAACCTTGGTATATAGAAACACCATACCCTTAGCCGAGAGACTAAATCATGCTTCCTGTAGTCATGGAAATTACGGATTGAAAGGTTCTAGAATGTAATGAGCATATCACTCTAAGTGGATTATAACCAATAGAACTAGAAGATTTTCTTCAATATACTTACCTTTTAGTGAGATAGAATCACGTGGATTATGAGATCCTCATACCGACAAAACCTTTGATGGATCATTCAGGATGTACAAGGACTACCAAAATTTACAAGCTAACCGTTACCCGTTACCTAGTATAGACGATCTTTTCGATCAACTACGAGGATGTAGCGTCTACTCGAAAATCGACCTAAGGACTAGCTACCACCAACTGAAAGTTCATGAGAAGAACAACTCGACACACGACCTATAGATTTGGGAACACTACCGATATGACATAAGTATGAATTCGAACCCGATAATCACCGGAATCCGTTAAAAAGACCTAGAAACGCGATCGTGTCTTACCACTCAGCAGAATCTTAAGACCTCACTTGAACTACCTTATCTCATTCTTAAGTTATTACTTTTCCCGTGAGCTCCTCCCATTTGTTGACCTTTATTTTGGGGATATTGTTTCTCAAAATGTCCACTCTCCACATCCCATCACCGTTTGTTATAGTTATTGTTGTTGTGTATTCTTATACTTTTGATTCACGACTCCATATGTTTGTGCTATGATTTTTATTTTTTATGAATAAAATGAATAAATATTTTAATAAAGATTTTCGATGATTTCAGATATATAAATTGTTCTTGTTGAGAAGTTGTGAGATTTGTGAGTTGCAACAAAGATGGCAATGAGGTTAGGCTTGAATTGCAGTGAATCTGGTCGATTAGATTAGGCATAAAAGAGTTTTAGATAGCTTGGAAAATATGGCAGTGTTATGGTCAAGTTTTTGGTCAAGACCATGGGTGATTTATAAAAATATAGTTGTTGGTCCGAGTTTTAAAAGAGGGTAAACCGGACGTTTAAAAATGTCTCGAAAGGTTATGTGTGGAGCTTCTTAATATCAAAACGAAGGTTTAGGAATTTTTCAAAAAAAAAGAATATGATAGTCGTTGTCGTTGTCGTTGGGCAATTTATAAATATAGCAACTTTCTTTTATTATTATATATATATTTTGCAAGATAAAGTATTTTGGTTAAACGATGAGGTTTACAATAGTTTGTTTTTGGGATATAGAAATCAGATTAGATTAGGGATGACTGTTTAACGTCCAGAAAATTTAAAATTCATAAAATGAAAAATTTTTTTATAATAGTAACTTTTCAGTGAAGAAGTCGTAACGCCTTTATAAATTTAATAAGTAGTTTAAAAGCTTATTTTGTTGACTACCAAAGCATTAACATACTGGTTGTATAAAATCCGTTACTTAAAAGGTTGTGTGCAACCGTTCACGTTATTTCTTATTAATATTCTCATTCTACGGCGCATTAGTTTAAGTCGCGATTGAAGCCGTTCAGGTGTATTATACTTTATTCTCCTCCTTTGGTTATGGTGAGTTGTGTCCAAGATTCTTCCTTCGTAACTTTATTAGTAAGTTGTATACATTACATCCTTTAGAATCCGTTCGATATTAATCAATCGGTCATTTACTGAAATCTCTGCTACTCAAATCATTTAAAGACCCTTTTATACAGACTTATCCCACAAGCACTAAACTTTCTCCTTGATGTTATTCACTATCAATAGACTTTCGTTTATAAATGTTTATTTCAATCGTAAAAATTGTAATGATATTTTTCTAAAATACCATTTTGATGGTGGTCATATATCCTGGTCAAACCTCAACCAATTCTATGTTATTAAGAGTGTCGATAAATCAAAATTTTACTAATAGAGTTATTAACATCTTATTAATCGGGTTTATTAAAACACTAAATCTTTCTTTGGTTAGTCACACTAAACGGTTAACAAAAATTCGAAATCCGGGGATATGGATTCTTTAAGGTAGGTAATGTCACACATAGCAATTTTTCGATATTTTAAATTTATATTTTTACCTTTGACTTTTCAATTCCAATTTGTTTTTGACTTTTGACCATCTTCTGGTCACATAAAAACGTTTACAGCGTAATCGTAATTTTGGTAAAGTATTTAAATTATAAATTCTATAAAACTTTATTATCTCTCTATATTTATTATGTTTTTTTTCCAAATTATTTGACTTGAAAACGAGAAAGATATATTTTTTTCCTTGAATTGATTTTTAAAAACGGACCACACTAAATTCCGTTTTCGTTTATTCGGACTCTAAGGCAATTTGATGTAATACGACATTCGAACAACATTTTTAGTTTTGCCCGAGAATTGAAACCAAGCAGAAGAAAGGAAAATGAAATGATATAGCTCTCTGCAAAATTTTGAAACGCAAACTCCGTATCCGACCCAATAAATATTTAATTTTTTTTTAATTATCACTTTTTATTAAATAAAAATATTTAATAAATTATTTAATTTTTATTCAAAAGCGGTTATTTTAAAACACGAATGTTCAAATTAAAGTTTTAAATTTTACGGACAAAGCTTGCCCGTGACACTCAATGGTACCAAATAAATAAATAATCATAATGATTTTAGTTATATTTTATAAAAACATTTATAAAATATAATCAAGTAAATACTCGTTTTTATCAGAAAATGATTTGAAAAACAATGGCGCAAGTTTCGTATTTTGAATCGTCCGATAAGTGGCCCAAACGAGTCCCGAACCACTATTTTATAAAAGATTACTCAAAAGTTACACTTTAGGTCCCTGAGGAATATTTATAAAATCTACCCTCAATTATCTTTAACTTGTCTTTTACTTTTAAAGTTTTAATATAAATAAAAATTTTATAAAAATTTTCATTTCATTTCTTATAAATACAACACACACTTATAACTCTCATCTCTCCCCCTCCTCCCATTAGGGTTCCGGCGGCCACCACCGGAATCCGGCGCCGCCACCCGCTCCGGCCAACCTCCGGCCACCCAAACGCCGGCCACCAGTGGTTCCTCAGCCACCTCGTCACCCCATCTCCCTCCACAGCCACTCCCGCTACAGCCACACCATCACCACCCCTAGCCGCCATCACCTTCATCTTCATCTCCACCACACCGACCGCATACCACCACACTTCACCATCTCCATCTCGCCGCCTACACCACTCTCTCTCCACCAGCCACCGCGGCTCAGCCGCCCCTTAACCCATCATCATCACAGCCATCGTGGCATAGCCACAGCTGCCACCATCCACACCACCAGCCGTCACGCGTCCCCAGCTGCCTCCACACCACCGTCACCATCGTCACTACCACCGCGACAGCAGCCAACCGCAGCCGCGGCATAACAGCCGCGTACCCCCACAACTTTCTCCGAGTTTGGATGGTTTCTATACTTGTAAAAACTTATAATGTTATTTTTCTTGTGTTTGGTTGTTTATACACATTTTTGTTTTTGTTTAAATTAGTTTTGGTTCTTTGTTTCGGTTGGCATACATACCCAAATAGGGTGTTTGTTTTGTGTAAACTGCCCATATTAGGGTGCGTTTGGCTGTGTAAAACAGCCACCAGGAGTGTGTTTGTTTTGTGTTTTAACGAGCCACACAAGCTGCCATTAAGGGTGCGTTTGGATATATGGTAAACTGCCCATAAAGGGCGTTTGGTTCTATGTTTTATGGCAGCCCCAAAGGGGTGTTTGGTTACCTACTTTATAAGCCCAAATGGTGCGTTTGGTTGTTGATTTTATAGCCCAAAGAGGGCGTTTGGATATGAGTTTAACAACATAGGGTGTGTTTGGTTTTAGTGAAGTTATTTACTATTTGATCTCGTTTAATTATAGATATGGAATAACGCGAGTATATTGCAACATTGACTGATTAAAAGTAGGAAAAACATTGGTTTTGGTAAAAATGGAAACGTCATACAAACGGCAAAGTCATGCCGAAATTTCTAAAAATCTTTATACTTAGTAAATTTTCATTAAAGTTTATACTATTTTAGAAACCCGATAAAATGACAAAGTTATATAGTTTTAAGATTTATTAAAGTGTTATTTTACAATAAATCGGTAAATAAACGAAAACTATACTTTTATAAACAGAATAACTAGTTTAGTTAAAACGCGTAACGAAATACTAAATTATAAAATATTATTTTATAATTCCCAACTATAACTTTTGTAAAGTCTTTAAAACATCATTTATCTAACTCGTAACTTTAAAACGTGTATTTACTTTTACGCAATAACTTTTTATTAATTTAATTGGTGACTTTTGAAAAAGTGTCAAACTATATTATTACCATTATTTTAATCACGTTTCTTATATAATACTTGTAAAGTATTATATATCGCGACTTAATCTTTTGGTTGTTTGTCTTTATTATGTGATTCGTCATATGAATTATATAATTGTTTCTTTTTCATATGTAATATATACGGAATATATTACATACTTTGCGTGTGTTTTTCGATTTATTTTATTTAACCAACCACCAAACTCATCCAACTTGAAATCCAAATCCCTTATCAACTAGTCGCGTTGATGTACTCATCCATCGGTAAACCCTAATTCATCAACCCAAGCCTAATGGTTTTAGCCGTAAATGGTAAAGCTGCATCTTTCTTGTCGTAGTAGCAGTCTGTTCTCCATTTGTGCCGGTGCTTATTATTTGCATTTCTTGCTATTGCTCCTGCAACATCAAGGTGAGTTCATAGTCTCGCATTTCAATCTTTTCAATGTTTTATAAACCCGCGAGGGGAATACATGCTCGTTTACAAACTTGTATATTTTACTACAGTACAATTACCTTTCAATACTTTGTGAGTTCATAGCCCCACATTTTACTCGTTTTGAATAAATGTTTTATTATCTTTTGGGGTGAGAAACATGCTCGTTTACAAACTTGTTTACGTTACCGAATTTCCAACTCGTTTACACACTAATTACAAACCTGGTTACTTGATTGATATCACACTCTTTTCTGCTTATGGATTTAAGTACTCAAAGCTATTTACGAATAAAATGGTTATTTCTTCATTGGACACAAGTGTTTTCAGTTACCATATCCTATTTACGTGTTGCTCATTTTCTTAAACAAACGCACGACACTTCGCCCTAATTATCATGAACTAGTTAATTTCTCGACCGAGTACCGTTGAGGGAGCGCGAGTGAATAAATAGATCTATTGGGACTAATTATCCCTATCCGCTTTGGTTCCACTTAACGAAGAACAAACGGATATATGTCATGTCGATTGTACACTATGGTGGTCTTTGGTTTGGGACACCAGTTTAGGGCAGGAATACTATGCAACAGGAAGAAGCTTGCCCTGTTGACTAAATTAGCTTCGGTGTCATGAGCTTAGCGCAACAGTATACACTTTTCATGCGATATTGTATTCGTTATAATAGTCGCATGTGCTCTGGTACGCGTAAAGTTATATCTCGCCTATAACTGGCATGGGCGTACTGTAAACTGTGGTCCACACTACTTTTGGTTGAACGTTTTCTGATTATTAAATGTATTTTCGTAATACATTGAGTGAAGCTGATTTTCACAAACGTTTTTTTGTCCACATAATATGTTTAACTAAACCTATGAATTCACTCAACATTTATGTGACCGTTTTAGTATAGTTTCTCAGTGCTAGCTTTGGACTTCCAAGATGTCTATGTTGATTCTACTTGGTCAATATGATACTCCTTTCAAGACATACAGAAAATATCATACTCGTTGTCTTTTGAAAACCAAATTATGCTTCCGCTACATTTTACTTACGCATCTGCAAATGTTTAATTTCCTTTAAATCTTGTAAAACTTATTTATTTTTAAACAACGCAACGAGTTATGATTTTCAAAACGTCCATTAGTGGTCGTTCTTTTGTGCCTTGTGTTCGGATTATGATGACGTCACGCCCTCGGACACGTATTCCGTTCAAACCCCGTCTGGGGGTGTGACACCAAATCTTTCAGCTTTGTTTCGAACTTCGTTAAAATCCCCTATAATAATCATCTCACCTTTCCAATTAGCAATCACATGGGACAAATAATCCCACAACATCTTTTTTTGGGATAATTCTTGAGGAGCATACACCGAGATAATAAGAATCTGTTTCCCGTTATGCACCCATACACCTCTAATCAAAACAAAATAATCCGAAACACTAGTATTGAGTTTTTTTAAGCGAATTAGAGTCCCAAACACAAAGAATCCCACCCGAGTTTCCCACCGAAGCACTATGAACATAATCAAAAACAAAGTTTCCCCAACACCTCTTAATATCAAAAAGCTCAATATCCTCCATTTTTGTTTCTTGTAACGATAAAAAATCCACCTTATTTTTCACACATAACTCCTTTACCCAATATTTTTAGCCTTTTCGGCAAGGCCTTGGATATTCAAAGACAAAAAGTTCATCGATGAACACCATTCACTCCTTGCGACTCAATAATCTCTTCTATATTTTTCATGCACCCCTCCATATTGTAGCCCATAGTTTGGCCCACCTTAACCAATTCGTCCATCAAAAGCAGTATAGAACCACCTGAATGTGGGGTTTCTGAGTTTTTAAAATGACCCGAGCAAACAGATTCCATACCATCCCCCTTTGAATTTTTCTTCGAATCAGACTTCTTTGCTCCAGAGGCTTCGACTTCCTTATGAATATTATGAGTACCCTCATCTCTTTCATCTACTGGAACGTTCCTCTTAATAGATTGCACTTCACCACCTTCTATATCATCTCGTGGCGTAAAGCCAGGAGGATATTTCAAGCTATCAGCATCCTTAGAACCTTTTTTGTTATCTATTTTTTTTGTTTTAAGTAAATCATAGATATTGAATGGGTCCTCTGAGCGCATCTCCTTATTTTCAACAGAAGACTCATCACCATTAGTATTAGATAATTTCTCCTCAAAAATAGTGTCAGGAACCTCATCGATCTCACTGTCCCCTCTCACATCGTCACCATTATTCAAATTATCGCCATTTGGTTCTCCTTCAAATGATTCGTCATCAGACTCATCTACCTCATCATTTTCTTCTACGAAATCAGGAAACCAGCCAGGGACTTCTTTAGCACGCACCCAATATGCCTTGCCTTGATAGATGATTATAACTACACCAAAATGTTAAAGTAATCAATTGTGTTGATGGCACACTCATTTTCCTGTGAAGCATCCTTTTCTCCTGTCATCCACACAAAAGATACCTCATTTTGGAAGCAATGTTCATTAAACGTATTCTCACTCCACATCTTTAATGGAATGCCCTCGAGCTCCACCCATGTGACCCTCCCATCGATATGAAGTCCGCTTGAAGCTTGTTGAAGTGAGAAAACCAAGTACCTATACCCACGTTAGATGAAACTTCATTTTTCTTTTTTTTTTTTTTTTTTTTTTTTTATTATTTTTTTTTTTTTTTTTTTTTTTTTGTTTTGGGTTTTTATTTTTATTTTTTTTTTTTTTTTATTTTTTTTTTTTATTTTTTTTTTTTTTTTTTTTTTTTTTTTATTTTTAAATATTTTTTTTTTTTTTTTTATTTTTTTTTTTATGTTTTTTTTTTTTTTTTTTTTTTAATTTTTTTTTTTTTTTTTTTTTTTTTTTTTTTTTTTTTTTTTTTTTTTATTTTTTTTTTTTTTTTTTTTTTTTTTTTTTTTTTTTTTTTTTTTTTTTTTTTTTAATTTTTAGTATTTATTTTTTGTTTTATTTTTTTTTTTTTTTTTTTTTTTAATTTTTATTTTTTTTTTTTTTATTTTTTTTATTTTTTGACTTCATTTTTTAGTTTTTTTTTTTTTTTTATTTTTTTTTTTTTTTTTTTTTTTTTTTTTTTTATTTTTTTTTTTTTTTTTTTTTTTTTTTTTATTTTTATATTTGAGTTTTTTTTTGTTTTACCTCTTCTGATGAGAATTCTAACATTACCCAAAAGCCACCCATATATTTGAGTTTAACATTATCAAAACCTTCACTGACCAAACCACCTTCAAGTTTGTTAAAGAAGCGAACTCCTTTACTTTACCCAGCAGACAATAAGCATAAACCTGCTGATTCACGCAAGATTCATCAAACACCAATACCGGGTTACTCTCCATCCCCATGTTCATTGATTGAGGTCCTTTGACAGCATGTACGTAGGAATTAACAGGCCCCTTAGTCCCTTTATCTATACTAACATCGTGTGTATGATTCCTCTTCTCCTCATTCTTTTTGAATTGACTACTGCTAATATTCATGGAGACTCTCTGGAACCGAGCAACATTAGCATGAATTTTGTGTCGTCCAACCCATATCGTACATAGGTTATTCACCAAACGCTCTGCGTCAAAGACTTTAATGAAACGTACAAATCCGAACCTTTTACCTGCTTTCGATCTTCTATTGGGGATAAAAGTATCAACAACATACCCATATTGTTTACAGGTATTCCAAAGCTCTTTAGCTGTAAATTGATCTGGAAAATTAGTAACGAACACCGAAGTAGAAATCTTCTGAACCTCGTCCTCCTTTAAACGCTGACTTCCCATAGCTAGACCAGGATTATTTAGAAAAAAAATAGGATTTGAAAATTAGGGTTTGAAAAAATAATTTTTTTAATTGGATGGAGATTAGGGTTTGAAAAAAAATAATATTAAAATACAATAGGGCTGAGAAAGCGATTAGGGCTGGAAAAGCGATTAGGGCTGGAAAAGGGATTAGAAAAGGTAAAAAAAGAATGGCAAGATCACAGATAATGAAAACCTAAAACGAATGATGAATCCTATAGTCCCATGGAATGACATCTTGTAAGAAACTTCAATTCCGGAAATCAATCACAAGGATCGAACTCAGAATTATGCCTTATCAATTTTACTCACAAAGGGAGGTAGTAATTTTTTTCAGATTGATTAGGATGATCAAAGGGTAATCGAAATCGACAATATTTGTTTATCTCATAAAAGTGAGTAAATTATTTATTGAGAAAATGAGGTTTTAAAAATTTTGTATCATGCATTATAAACACAGCCACACACAATCGTCCAGATGTCGCGAAGGTGGTGGAGCTAAAACGCGCCTATAACTCGAGTCACAGATGCAGCTTGGTGCCATTAATAGTCCCAAAAAATTTCGCCACAATACCAACAGCAAGGCAAAATGCAAGTAGGGATTGGTGTGATGTGGTTGTTGGGATCTACTAAAATAAATAATGGTAAAAAAGCAGATAGGTATTGGTTCTACATAAAATTATAGTCCCAAATTTCGCCACATAACCAACTGCACCACCGTGTGCTCTTACGGTGTTATAGGTAAACATTTGTGACTAATAAAAGAAGTTAGAAGGTGCCTATAAATGTTTTGAATCTGTATCTTGAGTTGGTTTACTCGACCACTTGTTTGCTTTTTGAATTTTGAATAGAAAACACTGCTTGACAAGCAGAAATCTTTTTTAGCCACAAAAAGAACGTCTGAATCATAAAGTAATTTTAATGAGTTCTCTTTCAGGTTAGGATTTAATTTCTATTGAACCATTATGTATTTCTTTTCTTTACTATAGGTAAGCTTGAGTTTAGAATTTGTTATGTATGTCAATGGCAATGTTTGTTTGATAAATTTGAATTGATAGGAGTCTTAGAATCGTTTGATGGATTTGTATGATTTACCGGTTCGAAATAATAGTGATGTATGAGATTCAAAGTCAGTTTAACAAACTTATTTTGTTTGTCTTAGCTATCGAGTTCAGTGAGAGGGTAAGTTACTTTGCAATATCATCAAATCTAATTACATACCTAACAAAAGAGTTGCATCAAGACCTTACTACTGCAGTCGATAATGTGAATTGGTGGGCAGGAGTTGCAACCATCATGCCTTTATTTGGTGCCTTTATCGCTGATTCCTATGCCGGCAGATTCCGAATGATTTGGATTTCTTCTATCATCTATATCATGGTATTTAAACACTTTATAAGCTTAAACTTGCATAACACTTGTACTGATCACACCATGAGTATAAGCTAATTTAGAAGTTATTGACCATTCTACTACTTGTAGGGTTTAGGAATACTTGCTCTGTCTCAGTTCATACCAACCTTGAAGCCATGTGGAGTTAGTAGCGGGGTGTGCGATAATCCAACAAAAATTCATGAAATGGCCTTCTTCACCGGGATATACCTTGTTTCTGTAGGAACAGGCGGTCATAAACCATCACTTGAAAGCTTTGGAGCCGACCAGTTTGACGATAAAAATTTAAAAGACCGTAAGGGAAAAATGTCGTTTTTCAACTGGTGGAATGCAGCATTGTGTTCTGGACTTGCTCTAGGAGTGACAGTATTAGCATATGTGGAAGATAACCTAGGCTAGGGAAGCGGGAACCTCATTCTTACTGCTATTATGTTCATAGCCATCATTGTATTCTATTTAGGAAAGCCCTTTTACAGGTACCGTGTGCCCCAAGGCAGCCCGTTAACACCTGTATTACAAGTTCTTGTTGCAGCCATTATGAAAAGAAACCAACCTTATCCTTCAAGTCCAGATTTGTTCTATGAACCAGGAAATACTCAAAGAAAACTACTATGTCATACTAATCGCCTCAAATTCTTTGACAAAGCTTGTATTGTCAAAGATAATGAGATAGCGGAAGGAAAGAAACCGTCTCCTTGGAAACTAACAATAGTGACTCAAGTTGAAGAAACAAAACTAATAGTAAACGTGATTCCTGTATGGTTAACTTCTTTACTATTTGGTGTGTGTTTTGCCCAAGGTTCAACTTTCTTCGTAAAGCAAAGCAGCACAATGAACAGAAATGTGGGTAGAAACTTTAAAATCCCAGCTGCAAGTATTCACGCAATTTCAGCCTTTGGAATGTTGACATGTGTAATATGCTATGATAGATTCATAACTCCAATGCTAAGGAGAATAACGGGAAAGGAAAGAGGTATATCAATTCTCCAGAGAGTCGGAATAGGGATGTTCCTTTCTATTGTTCTTATGGTAGTGGCGGCATTGGTTGAAAAACATAGGTTAATAGCAGCAGAAAAAGAGGGAAATAAGTTTCTTTCGATGAGTGTGTACTGGTTAGCTCCACAGTACCTAATTATGGGTATAGGAGACGGATTTACACTTGTGGGGTTGCAGGAGTTCTTTTATGATCAAGTACCCGACTCAATGAGAAGCATAGGAATAGCTTTGTATTTAAGTGTGATGGGTGTTGGAAGCTTCTTAAGCAGTTTCTTGATTACTGTTGTAAACAAGGCAAGTGGAAAATTTGGGACATGTTGGTTTGGGGAGGATTTAAATAGTAGTCGGTTAGATAAGTTCTACTGCCTTTTGGCAGTTATGAATGGGGTAAATTTTGGCATTTACGTCCTACTGGCAAAGAGATACTCTTATAAGAATGTGCAGAAAAACGTTGTCATAACTAGCAAGTGATAAATGGTTTGTAAGTACAAGAATTTGTAAGTACTTTGTACTTAATAATGCAACCAAGATTTTATGTGATATTAATAGCATCAAAATTATGACCCAACAATTCTGTTAGTTCAATTGATTCAGTTAATCATAGCTTCGGTTGTCTGAATAAAAAAACAACAATTTGGGAGCTTAGGCTACTAAGTCTACCAAGCTAAATATTTACAAATTCGTTTTAAGTACCTGTAGAAATAGCTAACAAAAAGGAATATTTGGTTCGTTCATGTCCATATTCTTCAGCAGCTGAAGCCTCCCAAGGGATTGTCTTAAAACATGCGGTACAAGAAAAACGAAAAGAAACATTCCCTCGATTCCAAAACCCAACTTTCTTCCCTGAGATACAAACATGAAGAAGATTAGTGGAACTGAACCATTCATGATTGGTTGGAACTTAATCTTATCAGGATCTATTATTAAACAGTCACTGCAAGAACCCAACATTTAAACAAACAATATATTTACATGTTTAGTTGTTTACAGCAACCAACCAACAGCATAGTTTCAGTGGCACAAATGACATAAATAAAAGACCAGGTTTATCATATAAATTCAACTATACAGAATTTTACAGAAAATTATAAGACAAGGTCACAATCGTCATAATTTACGAAATATAGAAATCCTATCTTTCATATAGTCTGGTTACTTGGTTAGCAATCCAAATCGAGGTCCAACATGCTACCTTGCACCCAAAAAAATCTTTCTTGATTTACTTGTTAGCACTTATGATGTAAACTGTAAAATCATAGTGTGTGTACACTAAAAAGTGTCATGACCAGTTTGTTACACTCAATTTCCTGTTAGGTGACAAAACTATGTGTACCAAAATAATGTCGACCTATTTCATTGTAGCCAAATTTACAAGCTTAGAAATGTGAACATTTTATGCACAATTATCAACCTAAATCTCTTTAAAATAATATATTGTGTTGATCTTCTGTGATGTAAACGTCCTTTACTTATCTAAGTTCGGTAAAGAGAAGTGTGTGAAAATCACATATTTGTTGAGCTTAGCCCATAAACTACATATGATAATTTACCATTAGAAAGGGCCCATTTGTGTAGTTGAATTTCATAAAAATGATCAAGAACCGACTCTGCGCATTTGAGATAGAGGAAAGGCTGTATCAGTCTCCTTTTTCATGTCATGTATAGATGGTGACAGAAATGCACATGGGTCCTTTTGGTCTAAGAACAAATGAGTGCGGGACATTCAGGATCAAAATGTCTTCCAAACAAACAGGGCAACACAAACAATGCTTTTCTTTTTTCTTTGAAGACCTATAAAACACAAAACTATGTTTAATTTGTATGTGACACGTTCCGGATTTATTTCATTATTAGGGCAAGAAGGATTCAACCTTTTAACTTCTAAGATGCTACCACCACAGAGCAAAACAGATATCATTCAAAGCTATACAAACGTACTAGGTTCAACATAAAAAGAACTGCATGTAAATTGTGAATATCTTTAACTTGTATAGCACAAAAAGAGTCATCTCATGACTGAAGTAAAAATAATAGCAAGACTGATCTGAATCTGACCTTGGAAGCTAGCCAGTTAAAATGCATGCCCGTTAAATACTCGTGGACGTTAACGGCTTATTTTTCTTATCAACTGGTTTCAGGATTTGGAAAGAACACATCAGATTTTCATTGACGCTCATCATTGCACCAGCATTATCAAATTCACCACAGTAATTTGGGGCCGAGAATATAGTTACAAGTTGTCTGTCAGCAAAGAATTCATAGCCATCTTCCACAACCTGCCAACCAAAACATAATGTTCCAAATTCCAATTAGCAGAAGAACACACAAACAGATGATCATAATATACATGTATCTAAGGAGAGTGAAAAACAACCTGATGAGCACGACACACAAGGTCAATATCATGCTTTGTTAAAAACTCAGAAACCTTATCAGCACCAAAAGTGAAAGAAACCCCTCGATCATTCATCCCCCATCCTTTAACATCTTTGCTAGGATCAGACCATAATAAATCACAAAGTAGACCCGTATCAGGGATAGCAGTTGGGCGAGGCAAGTTTCTAATTTGATTAAAGTCAGTAAGATCAGGGGAGAGGCCACCATGCATACACAATATCTTGTCATCAACAAGAGCAGCAACGGGTAGACAATTGAAACAATCAGTAAAGGTTTTCCATAGCTTGACATTGAATCGGCGTTTGCATTCATCATAAAACCCGTATATCCTGTTTATAGAAGCACATTCATGGTTTCCTCTGAGAAGAAAAAAGTTCTCTGGGTATTTGACTTTATAAGCAAGCAAGAGGCATATTGTTTCCAAACTTTGCTTCCCACGATCCACATAATCCCCGAGAAAGAGATAGTTGGCTTGAGGAGGAAATCCACCATATTCAAAAAGCCTTAAAAGGTCAGTGTATTGTCCATGAATGTCACCTAAAACCACAAAATAGCAAGTATTTAAAAGCAATAAACAATTCAAGGTAATCCAGTTATTCATAGTATAAGCAACACATTATGAAACAAAAGACGACTGGGGTGGTTGTTAATTCTAAGGCTTTGGTAGTTAACCACTGTATAAATAAGCAGTCGTCTACCATATTGAAAGAACTAATAAGCATGTGATAAACGTAACCACTCAAGGGTGGCCGGGTGGCAAAAGAGATTGTGACTATCACTCTAAAATGTGTGAGGTCTCAAGTTCAATTCCTGCTAGGTGCAATAAACATTGAAGTGGCCACGCCAACTTCCTGAAAAGGGAGGGCTTTACCTGGCGGTGGGTTCAAATTCTGTGGATTAGTCTGCCAAATGGTCGGAAACCATGGTTACCCAAAAAACAACACCTTTAATACTAAGAGCACACGTCACACAGGCCATAAGGCACGTTAATGCCCTATGGCGCGACCCTAGACCATACCGGACCCCAAATTATATGGCCCGGCGCCAAATTCACCAGCCAAGTTATAGAAATTTTCACCTTTTTTTTTTTGCTCTAACACCGACAGTAGCTAATGCTGTAAGGGGTCATCTATATAGAGTACATTGTAATACTGACAATTAAGTATTAATCTAGGAAATAATGAAATGAAAGAAAAAGTACCACAAATCTTGATAGGGGCTTGGAGTTCAAGAAGATTAGGTTGATTAATAAAGATGTCACGAGAAGCAACACAAAGCTGTTTTATTTCACCCTCATTTAGCTGCACCAACTGTTTCCCTCCTCCTGATTTATTGTTATTCGATCGGACTTCGATTAAACGTTCGATTAGATTGTCGATTGCTGCTGCCTCCATTGCTATTGCTTTTTTTTGTTTTGTTTTTTCGATTCAATCAAATTGGGGAAAACTCTTGTATTACTATTCAAGTGAGACTGAGGGGGTGTTTGTTGTCAGCTTATCAGCTTCTTATATTTTATCAGCCTAATTTTTTGGCTTATATTGAGACTTTTGGGCTTATACACTTTTATTAGGATATAATAAACTTATATAAGTTCACAGGTCTCAAAATCAGCCAGAAAATTGAGACTTATGAAATATAAGCCGAAAATCACATAAGCTCATAAACTCACATATAAGCCGAAACAAACACTCCCTTATGAGTGAATAGTCAAAAAATGTTGTTCAAACTAGGGGTGAGCAGAAACCGCAAAACCGCAAACAACGAACCAAAAAACAACACCACGGCAAAAACCGATGGATTGGTTTTAAGAAAAAAGAAAAACCGCAAAATGCGGTGCGGTTACAAAACCCGCACCGCACATGGATTATTTAAAGTCGAAAAACAGCACATTGATTATTTTATGTGTGTTATAAGGCTTCTACGGCATATTATCATTAATATTCTTATAAGACATAAGTGATGTGTGTGTTTACATGAAATATGTGTGTTGTTATAACCGAAAAACTAACAATGTAAACAAAAAACCACAAAAACCCACAAACATAAGTGATGGTGCGGTGCGGTGCGGTTAAAACACGCAAAATCCACAAAAACGCAAAAACCCGCAAAACCGAAACCGCAAAATGTGGTGCGGTGCGGTTTTTATTTTTATAGAAACCGCAAGTGCGGTTGCGGTTCGGTTTTAGTCAAAAACCGCACCATGCTCACCCCTAGTTCAAACACTCTTTAAGGGGCGTTTGGTTCGCTAGAATACATTTTCCTTTCTATTGCCAACGCTACACTGAGAAAAAAACATGACATGGTATTGATTCCCAGCCATTGAAATGTTATGAATATTAAATCCTAGCCATTCAAAATAAAATATTACCTATTTTTTAGCTATTAACCAATATGTCTATAGATGTCTTTGAGGATAAAAGCAAATGGGATAAAAGTATAACTTCCACTCCTAAGTTTAAGGGATATACTTGTAACTATCCTCTCCTAACAAACTGTCAATATTTTTTTCGATGCTTTTGAGTGTTGGCACCATTTTTGACATAGTGACTCTATATAAAGAGTGGAACGTAGACTCAGAGTATTGTCACTCTCAATCTCATTAGTCACTATCACTCTCAAAAGTAGTTATACTAGATGAACATGTCATTGTTCATACAAATTACCAAATCAACAACCTGATGAACAACATGTAACACACACAAAATTTCTATCCTTATACTTTATAGTTTATTATTGCCTTCATCTTTTACATATTCAACTAACGAAAGTATAATTTTACATGTAGGATGTAGTGATGATGATGTTCCAATGGTTGCAAATGAAAATGGCTTGGATTTGACTCGAAGTTGTTTGGTTAAGCTCTTACTTAGTTTCATAGCTCGACAAATCTTCTTGACATAGGCCAGAGGTTGGTTCCAGTATGATTCGAGTTCGATTGGAGAGATGCAATAGCTCAAAATTTGCAAATTTCTCTTTGTTACCCATATTGATACAAAGAATGTTTCAAGAGGTTGTATGCATTGAAAATAGATTGTGGGCGAGTTTAAGGCTAATTAAGAAAAAGATAACAACCATTGTTGCTAAACACCCTTTATTTTCAGTGTAACCTCCGATATTGTCATTCATGAGTTACTTTCATCATTTGAGGTGAATATTTAATGTTGTTTTTTCAACAGCCTTTTATAATCACAGAGTAGTAAAATGTTGTGTTCAGTAGTTTTTAAGCACTATTTGCATTATAAATAAAGTATATTATTACCGGTCAGTTATAATATGACTCAACTTTGGGTTTACATTGCAGAGTCACTATCCCATTCCTTTTTGTAGTGTGAATGGAACCATTGCTCATGAATTCATCGTTGATTTGAGACCTTTGAAGGTAAATTTATGTGCAATCAGCTTAATATTGATTGTTTGCTTTTAGATCTTTAGACTAACACAAGTCACATTCATACTACTATTGCAATAGAACCAGAAGATGCTGCCAAACGTCTTACTGATTACGGGTTTCATGGTCCAATAATGTTTTGGCGGGTTCCTGAAACACTCATAATTGAGCCCACTGAAAGTGAAAGCAATGTATGATTCATAGTAATGTTTCTTACTAAAATTATGACCATATGATGTTACATTTTACACAAGGATGAACTTTTAATATGTAGGCAGTAGGCAGATATGGGCAGGTTTTGTGATTGCTTTAATCTCCATTAGACAAGAAATCACATAGACTGAGAAAGGAAATGTTGACATCAACAACAATGTCAATAAGGTATATTAGAAATTGGTTTGTCTGTTTCTAAATCATTTCTTGGTGAGTTCTATTAGTGATTCTTTCGAAATTACATTTGTAGGGAGCACCGCATACACCACAAGTACTTATGGCCGCGAAGTAGATAAAACCATACTCTCGAGAATACGTTGCTTACCCTGCTCCATGGCTTCGCGCAACAAAGTTTTGGCCGAGTGCATGTTCGTACCCCTCTATTTATCTCTCATGGATATTGACAAATGATCATGTTTTAGAAATATGTGACAGTTCCAAACCATTTAACAATTATATGGAAACGGGTCAGTTTCGGTTGTGCTCTATTGGTAATGGGTTAAATGGTTCATGTATATAACAGGTTAAAGTGTTAAACCAGTAAAATGTTGTTGGGTATGTCCAACCCGTCCCGTCCCAGTTTGACTCTCACATCAAACTTAACGGTTATGACCTGAACCCCAAAAAAACCATTTTTGTTATTCTCGGGAAATTTAATTTTCTGTTGTATATTCATGTATTAACATTTAGATATTGGTGAATTCTGTTAACAGGTCGTGTGGACAATGTGTATGGTGACCGTGACCTCATATGCACCCATCAATCGCCACAATAATACGAAGAGAAAGCTGAAGCAAATGCTTAATCAAGCTATGAAGTGTTACATGTGCTTCAAGGTTCTTTCCAGATTTATAGTTCAAAAGGATGTGTGAAGCTCATTCAGGCTACAAAATAATGTGCAGCAAAAATAAGTGATAGCCTAATCTATTTTTTTGCATCATTCTGATTGTAACAAAGGTCTATTCATAACAAAGGCATAATCTGTTTATCCAAACATTTGAGCATAATATTGTGACTTGAAGTCATAGTATTCTGATAATCAGTTCTAAACCGCAAATCCAAACACCCCTTTATTAAAACATACACAAAATTAGTACAAAGTGAAAGTAAGCAAGTCTAATGGACACCTACATAAAATACAGTAGCATATGACACAAAATATAGTACAAACTGGTCCAAATAGCATACATGTTGCCAAACTCTCTAAATTATATATACCCATTTTGAAGCAATGGCTACTCTCGTGTTAAACTTTATATTTATGTTGATAGATCTTATGTGTTGTTTGCAGATTCATTATTAGGTTGTCGTAAAGAAAATTGATTCATTTTTTACGCGTGACTCATGCAACGCACCGGTATTACACTAGTTGTAATCGTTGTGATTGTAATCTGAATTACGTTCTAATCGTGTTTGGTTGGCAGGGTGGAATGAATTGTAATTCAGATTACATTACGGTGATTGTTTGGTTTGCGTCGTAATTGTAATTCAGTCAATACAATTACATCAAGTGTTGTAATTCAGATTACATGCAATGTTTGATGGAAAGTTTTGAATTACGTTGTAACTCAGAGTTTTTATACTTTAAAACATCAGTATTTATAGATTATTATTATTATTATTATTATTATTATTATTATTATTAATATTATTATTATTTATTATTATTAT
>BQNB010034435.1:0-51606 GCA_026074375.1 Tanacetum coccineum
CGGTTGGAAATTCTGCCATCAGAAGATTGTTAAAAAAAGGAAATTAGATAGAAAATTATGTTGGAATGCAAAAGATAACTAAATCACACCAACCATATATAGAAGAAATTAACTACGTTTAATGATTATTACGCCGAATGCACACAGTAACCATCATAATTTCACACACAAAAGCAACAAAGTCTGAACACATACCAATGTTAACTACCCGAACCTTCAATCCCCTAATAACAACTCCTACAATTAACCCCTAAAAACCACGCATCTTAAAAGCCCAACTTTAAAGCCCAAAATAAAACTATGTAACATACTAAAAAAATAAAAATAAAAGTTAAAAAATCCAACAAATGGACCTTAGCATTAAGACATACAAAAACAAAAACTTACACAATTTTATACTTAAAAAAACACCGATAAAAAAACAAACACTCTTCGAACATAAAATTCGAACGCAAAAACAAACAAGCACCGCGGCAACGCGCGAGGTAAATTACAACTCGTTATAAACTATTTCTCAAATTTCCATTTTTACAATATGGAATCTTTTAATGAAACTAGGCGAGTACCCGCGCATAGAGGCGGAAATTCCTAGCGGCAGATAATTAACGATATACGATATTGTGGTAAGTGTTTCATGTAAAGTTCAAAATATAACGTAAAAATATCAAAATGAACTTGCAAACACTCATAACATGCGGCAAATTCTTAACATGCATCAAAAAAGACATTTATTGAAAATGAAAGTAAAACATTACATCGTTATTATGAGATAAATCTAACAACGCACGTCACTCGTCGCGTAAAACTTCTTGGTACACGACATTTGAGGTGTAGACTCCCTCTTGACCAAACTCTTTTTCTGGTTTCACTAATACTTTGGTAGTTGCACGTGGTATCTCTCTAGACAACGTAAATAAAGCTGGCCATGCGAGAAAACAGAGTCGGGCAAATAGACACCCACATTTAGAATTGTTTGCCCTCGGCTTTATAACGGCAAATAGTTATACTGATATTTCGATTAAGCATTTTGTGTAACCAAAACATCACTATAACCATAATTTAATGGCTCGTCATGTTGATTACCTTTCAGAAAGACACACATGAGTATGAGCATGCATTATATCAATAATGAGATCCAAAGTCAAAAACAACATCTTTATAAATAGAGATAAACTTCAAACGTTTCACATAAATTAACAATCAACAGACTCTTGCTATACAAAGCGTTGCACATAAATTAACAATCAACATAGACTCTTGCTATACAGAACACATGATTAGTACGTAACAACTTAACTCATTACAAGTAACAACATTTTAACCTTAGGTTTGTTGTGCACGGGTTGCATAAATGATATGAGAATTCGAACACGAAGTAAGATAATATCTTTGACGACATATAGGTCATATTTGCAATATTTTGCGTTTAGTGAAATCATCTGCAATTAATTACAATGGTGAAAAATGTCTAGTGATTTTGGAAGAGAGTTGAGTTTGTGATTGAGGCTGCAACGATGTATGTTGCATTTATAATGCACATAGAGGGCCATGTATATTAAGAAACAATTTGAACTTGTCAATCAACATAATTTATTCCAAAAGTTATGTAAATGAATGATGGTTGAAAAGGTATTTGTTAACTTTCAAAATTAACAATATGTTTATAGAGTTTCTAGGTTGTTTGCACAAATATGTACATGGTATTTAAATCACCAACATTAGCATACAATAACAGTAATCGATGTGTAATTAAAATTTCAAGGAATTATAGTAACATTATTAAGTTACTTTTTGCATGTTTCAATCAAAATAAATTGTTAGTAAAATAAGACTTTCAAAACAATATATGTTTCAATCATAATAAATGCATTGTTTACTACTTAATGATCATACCAAATATACCAAAATAAAAAATAAAAAAATAGAAACATAATAAATACAAATTTGTCACACTTTATTACCATTTCAATGAACAAAAGTCAACTTACTACCATATCTTTCAATCGTCCAACTATGTATTTTATTGATTGAATACTTTCAATAATTTCTTAAGATAAATTAAGTTTTTCACTCATTTAATATTTCAAATAATTCAAATTCATATTACACCAAAATTCAAAGTTGACGATCAATATTCAAGATTCTCAAGTTGACTATGACATAATGCAATAAATATCCGAGTAGATATTCGAGTAAATAAACACAGTTTACACAACAAAATGACAACACTTCTAACAAAATATAAACATAATTTAAATGCCAACCAACTACAACATTATTAAGAAAAATTCAATAAATTATAAGAAACAATTAATAACAAAGTTACAACAAATTTAGGTAACAAAATTCATAAATAAATTTTCAATAAAATATATACAAAAAATTTAATAACAAATTTTTCAAGAGAACCATAAAGGATTTCGGCAAGGCAGCGGGTTCAACAAAAATGCCGGCAAGACTGTGTCCAAAGATTCCGGCGAGCCACAAATCCGACGAAGATAGATTCCGGCAATACATAACAGTTATAATAAACTTATAAAATCTCAGATCTATGCATACGTTTTATAGATCGATAAACCAAACATTTGGACGTTACAACAGCTATGGCAACTCTCCGGTTAGACAAAAGTGGCATCTGCATGATGCGGCTGAAAAAAACACAAAAAAACTTAATGAATGGTCATAAATCTATCAAAAAACTAAAGAAAATACATTAAAAATAGAAACGAATTTTGTTATTTTTTATAAGTTAAAAACAAAACATGAATTAAAACTTGAAATAAATCTATATATAACCAAATTCGGCGAGTAAAGTGGCGGCAACACATTTTTGGGCGAATCCATCGACGACCATAATTATTCCGGCGAGTCCCGCGAAATAAAACCAACTTATTCTGGCGACACCCACTTCCGGCAATATTTGCAACACCTACAAAATATATAAATCCTCAAAACATGCCAAATCATATAGATTTACTAAAATATAAAAAAATACCTCAAAAAAATACGGCATCCGACGGTGGTGGGGCGGCGACTAGTGGTGGTGGGGACTGATTGAGTTTTGAGAGAGTGGAGTGTGATGTTGTGTGTGTTTTGAGTATTGAGTTTTGAGATATGTGTGTTTGTGTAGTGGGTTATATAGTTTCCTTAGGTACAACTGTTATTATTGCGTACAACTGTTATATGCGTTTGAGCATTAATTGTTTAAGTTTTTAGTTTTTCAAGAATTGTGTCAAAATGCTTTATAGATAGTATAGATATAGATATAGATATAGATATAAATATAGATAGTATAGATATAGATATAAATATAGATATAGATATAGACAGTGTTCTAAAAGGCGCGCCTTGGCGCCGCAAAGGCGTCGCCAAGGCGTGAGGCGTAGCCTCGCCGTTACGATATGGACCTTGGCGTTGGTGTTAGGCGTAGCGTGAGTCAAAGCGTCAAAAGGCGCGCAAAGGCAAGCTAAATTGCAAGGCGTGCCGCCATTTTTAGAAGCTTTTTGAAAAAAATTGGGCTATTTTGTATTTGGGCTATTTCTTTTTTGGCTTATAATTTTTAACTCAATTTTAAGTAGTAGTAGTGAGTATATGACCACGAAGACTACAAGTTCATATTGCTTTTATGCATAGCACCTTTTGTAAACTTGATATGTATATATGAAATATGATATTATTATATAAATTTATAAATATTATTTTGCCGTTATAGTCACGCCATGAAATACGTCATGGCTTCGCAAAGACTCCTAAGACTTGAGGCGTGGCCATGCCGCCACGTCACGCCTCACGCTATTTATAACCTTGTATACAGATAAAGATACATTTAGAAAAAGATAAAAAAATTTAAAAAACAAAAAACCGCTAAACACATGCTTTCCCAAACAATAAAAAAAAAAAAAAAACCCAAAATGAATTTCAAAATTATTTTCCAAACCCTGAATAACCATCACCATCAACACCAATGTCATCTCCACCACAACAACAACCGTCACGACAACAACCCAGAAAACCCCTTCATCAATCACTCTACCAACAACAACAACAACCTTATTTAAGAACCCAACAACCGTACCCTGTTGCTTCTTCTGGCAGAGGCTTTCTTGATCGACCCGTGTCGAATTACCCGTATCGCCCTTACGGGTATTCAAATTCAGAGCAAACCCATGTGGGTACGATGATGTCTCATGGTATTTCGCTTTCTGCTAATCCAAAGGTTTATTTTTAATCTAACATTTCATTTTTATATAATTTCTTGCTTTGATTGTATTTAAAGTTTTAAGCTTTTAGTGTACTAGTATTAATTGGTGAGCTACACGCGTGCTATACTGTAAGAACAAGTTGTGAGTTAGATTCGTTTCCGAATACAAGTGGTAACTTTTTAAATACGAGGCAGTTCGGGATTGCTTATTTTAAGTACGTATTAATAATTTTCGTACCACAAATTCTTACCTGATTCTCCAGATGTGAATGTTGTGACCCTGATTAAGCGTAAAACAAGAATCAATTTTCTTAGCACTTAGTAGTGATTATTGCGACATAAAGTTGCAATAATCAAATTAGAGGCGTATATTGTAACCCTGAAAAGCTATAACTTTGGTGCTATGGTACGATAGTTACAACTTAGGTGGGGTTAGATGTGTGTTTTGAGACTGATTATTTCCATTTGAAGAATCGGATAGTTAGTTATATCAAGATTGAGATAGTTATGTAATTTAATGTTTTCTCAGTAATGAGGTTTCTAATAACATCTTCTTCCTTGATTCTCCAAATTTGATTGTTTGGCCCTATATTTTTAGAGAATTAGAATCGGTGTCGTAAACACTCCAACGTGATTATTGTGATTTTTAGTTGAAATATTCTCCATATGATTATCATTTGGGTCCCATGCTTTTAGTTGACTAGAGTTGGAGAGAGGTTAATATTCTATTTTTTTACTACAACTCGTAACCTGATTTCCAAGTTTTGGCACTTTAGAAACTCAAATCAGCTTCTGTCAACATTCAAAAATGATCATTGTGACTTTAAGCTGCGATAATCACTTTAGACGCATATACAAACACCCCCTCTTTTAGGGTGTTTGGATGTGCATTTTGCTAGTAAAGATCGTCACCTAAAGAATCATACAACCAGTACGAGTTTTTGAGTTTACATCCTTATCTTAATAATTTCATGCAGTTTTTTTGTTCAAAGACTTGAACTTTTGTTATGACAGTGATTAGTATCTAAGGCTGTAAATGTTCCAGCACCCATTCCTATGAATTTTTACTTTGTAAAATGTTCGATTTGGGGATTCAGATGTTCGTGCTATTTAGTTATATTGGTCGCCTCTTCAAAATAACATGATGAGTGTTTATGTATTAATATTAATGCTGTAGAAAAGCTCATGATCATATCGATGAAAATGTTAAATTTAGCCAAAAAATCTTCTATGATTAATGAGTCGTAGCTACTTTGAAAATTATTCAATACTCAGGAGAAAAGAAGAATAAAATCTGATTCATAATTATTCTCAATTAAAAGGCACCCATTAAAGGACCCGAGTTAATGCATGATTTTCAAATTACCTTTGGATTACACACATAAATCAAAGTCCATAATTAATTTTTTCAATCAATGTCATTTAGGAAGAACTTTCCACCTGCATTAATCCTAGACTCAAAAGTACACCTTAGGTTTAAATCATAAGTTTTTTAAGTTTTTCTGCCATGGATAGAGTATTAAGCTTGAATAAGGGCATCGGAAGGGGCAGCGGAGTGGCTAAACGGTTATTTATTGATTTAAATGAAAGGCCAGAAGAAGAAGACATAGTAGATCCAAACTATCAACCAAAGGTAACACTCAAATGGATTAAAAATAACTTGTGATTTTGAAGCACACACGTTGAATCTTATATGTGAAGACTATTAGTTGTAAAGTTGATATGATAACGGAAAAATAATAACCATATCGAAAGGTTTGACACTTTGACTAATCTTCTTCAGCTCACATATGTAATGTTAGGCAAAATTATTTATATATATCTGTGATACCTTCTTTATTTGTTATCTAATCTAAATTTAAATAGTTTATTTTTGTTTAGCACGTTATTTGTGATATTTGCTACTCCGTATAACATAATGTTTTATTTACTGTAGACTGCTTGTCAATCATCAGGTGCTAATGATAGTTTAAAAGATATAAGGTAATGTCAGGTTTTTTTTATGCCATGTCTTATTTTGTGTGTCTTCAGTCTTTTTTCTTCATTTTGTCTTCAACTGATGGCAATCTTGTATCCATTATGGTGTTGCAGGGATAAGAATGGAGATGATGCTTTTGTCATTATTAGAGACAGAAAGGTGACGGTTCTTTCGTTTGTCATTCTAAGAATATTTGCCAGTTGATCATCTCTTGCTTTTGGCATATAGGCAAATGAAAACAACTACTCATGGTAGTCTAACTACAATAAACTGACAGATTTACAGTAAATTGCTTGCTGGAATACAATAATTATATGATAAAATATTGCAATAAAATTATCATCCCAACTTAAAGATCGCCTTATATCTTTAACGGCTAACCTACAGGACAAGCATGACTCTATGCATCCTATTCGATCTTATGAATGCTTTTCTTCGTTATAAATATTTGTCACTATTAAATAAATCATTATTTCTTGCTGATGCTGTTCTCTTTTGATGTTTATAGGTTCCAATATCTGAGGGTACTTCTCTTTATGCTCAATGCCGTTCATGGTTAAAGAATGGATTTACTGTGGAAAATCAGGTATGAGTTCTGGCTACCCTCTTGACTCATCTTGTTAGTTATACTATCACTTTTGTTAGCATGAAATGCATATCTGTAAGTGACTTCTTTGACAAATAAAATTACCTAAATCAATAAATATACTGGAGAATTCACAAGTTTAGGATTAAAACGCAGAACCTTTTGGTTATCATGAGCAAGTCTTGACTGCCTTAGTAAGCTGTCAATGGGCTATATAATATTTGGCCATAGTTTTTGCCACATCTACCCCTTTACCCTTAGACCAACACAGAACATTTCTATTAGACTTATTGCTAATAGTAAGTTCTTTATGGGAATTAAGCGACTAATACTTTTAGTACTTGATGCATGTCATATGTTTCTGTGGTACATCAATCATCGTTGACTTTGTAAGGGTTGAATAGGAAGTATACACAGGGTCATCTACTCATCACCTTGCCACTCTCAAAGAGGCTTTTGCTACTCAGTAGTACTCACAAAAGAGTAACCTTGATGGTTACTGATATTGTTTTGACCCCAAGGAGTAGTCTCTTGAGTCTCGTTAGAGATGCCTCTTTTGCTCTTTTGGTGATTAGGTTTGCTGATTGGTCGATGTTTTCCTTGGTCAAGTCTCATTTCTTTAATTCTTTGAGCCATAATCATCACATCCCTTAACCTTTTTGGTTCCAAAATCCGAATGTCGCACATATGCCCTCTTTCGTCCTTTCACAAAAATTTCTTGCCTTTGTTCAATCTGGCAATCCTAGAACCCTCTGTGTCATTAATTTAAATCTTCAATGATACTCTCGAACTATGCTATGTTGCATAATGTGTATATGACAACAAATTGCTCCATAAGTTAATCATTTTGTGAGCCTTAAAAATGTTTGAAGATCTGCTCCCTAGGGTCTTGTGATGTCTTGAAAGAGTATTAGCTCTTGACATACCCATACCAAAGCACCATTTATTTCCTAAAAAGTCCCGCGACTTTGTGCTTCTTGTATACCGTCAACTCACTTACCTTGAAATGACCCTCAACTCGAATCAGCCACTATAAGACATCGCCACGTCAAACGTATGCACTACGAATGTCCAAGCACACTGCCTTCCTCTTACTTCATTGGGTCCATTCCAAATTTGATAGCAGAGCCACAAAACTCCCAATTTTCCATGTAACTCCTTTTACTCGAGGCCTCGTATCCATCTGATCATTGTTTTTTACACACGCTTGAACTTGTTTCTATTTTCGAAGTTATTTATAAGTGGCATTCTAATGTATTCCTCATCCATTGTTTGAACCCAACCTTATGAGGCGTCACATCCGGTAAAAGGTGACACCTCGTTTCCAGCCTTATATCAGGCTTATGCCCTGTTTCCAGTCTACGTTTCTCGTTCTGTAGGTTTTATACGTTATATTTTTATGTCCTGATACCATTTTAGTAAGACCCCGTAAGACAATATGTAGAATATGAACACAAAATTACCTATATAATAGATAAATGTAATACGAATATTAATACTTATCTCCAATCTTTTTTATAGATATTCGTCCATATTTAAATATTGTTATATATCCCAGTCCTAAGATATAGCCATTGCTAACTGCCATCATTGCCACCCTAGTCGCCATCACTGTCTCACGTGGCAACTCCATTTTTTGGGTTGTTTTCCAGCAGATTTCTAGTTGTTTCGTCCACAAGAGTGTGGCATGGTAGTAGAACTTTCCGGCCAGGGTTGCCAATCCAGTTGGTGTCACTCCCACTGTGCGGCATCAAACGCTGTCCCCACTAAACATGTCGCTTGTGGACCGGCCATCTTGACCTCAGAATTTTGTCCTGCCATTGTGTCTTTGCCAAGGTTCATATGGCCCTCCTTATTGCCATATGCCACATTTTTTCCATTGTCTTGTGTTTTACACTTTTAATTGACTAGCCTATTCGTTCTTCCCCATGCCTCTTTCTGTTGGAATCTCATGACCAGAACTCCTGTTTAAAAAAAGGGATATTTTGTGGTGTTGGAATGTGCGTGTTTGAATAATCATAATCAAAATCAATATAATCAGCTGTTGCACTACAAGGCGTAAGAGATAGTGTTTGGTTGTGCTTCTGTCGTAAAATCAGATCTTAAGCTGATTATTTAAGGATTAAATAAATAAATGACCCAATTTTTTATTTTTTTTGGGTAACCATGGTTTCTGACCTTTTGGCCGACTAATCCATGGGGTTTGAACCCACCGTCACACACACTCAAACCAGGTAAAGCGCACTCCCTTTCCAGGAAGTTGGCGTGGCCGCTTCAAGATTTAAAATTATTGTATGCCAATTTATTTTCTATTGGATGGGTATATCAATAAGTTTGATTTTTTGTTGTTGTTGCCATATATTATATATTTCAACAATTATATCTTTTTCACGAGAAAGGCTATAGCAAATTAGTAGGAGCTCTCTTTCTAGTAGGGTAACCTCTTAAAACCGGGTTTGGAACTGGATGTTGGTCTGGAAAAAGACTGGCTGGGCCGGTCGGAACAGGATCGCTGTTAATCAGACTGAGATTTGTAGGACTGGGCTTGGGCCGGTATGTATGCTCATTAACTTATTTCTGAACATAAGAGAACATTAACTATTGCATGAACAATATTAGTTAAACTTGGTCAGAAATATCAAATGTAAATAAGTACATAGTTCAGGCCTTCACCAAACAACTAAACCCGAAACCAACATATGTGCAAAAGCCTAGTATAAGACAAGACCCTGACGACCCTGGGAAGAAGACGATGACTTCAACAATGGTGCTCGAAGGGGGCCGCTACATCATATCCATCAAGTTATTCTCGCAATAATGTTCATTACCGAAATCCAGGATCACATTCTTCTTGAGCAGTAGCATAAGGAAGAATCATATGATTGTTTTATTGACCATTTCATATGTAATAAAGGGATACTCTGTTGGATTGAATTTTCTGCGACTTGAAATCCTAATAAGAGTTGCCCATAAGTTTACAGTGTTGTCGAGTTTATAAATGCAAAATTTACATGACATTTAGTTCAAGTAAAGTACCTTTGTGTTATCTGTAATATCTTTCAACAAGGATCAAATAAAAGACTTGTGCAACACGAATAGTGATGATAGGTTAATGTAAGTAAGTTTAGCATGAAAATTTTTAGACTAGGGAGGTATACACTTTTTCGGTGGAACGAAAGAAGTATACGTTTTTTTGTGGCACATTTGAGGTTCTAAATTGTATCTGGGATTGTGAATGAACCAAGAGCATGTGATCTAATTTGTATAATACCATTGCTATTTTGCTATAATAAGTGATACTGGACGGAAATTTCAAATTCAAAGGGAGTTTTGGTTCGTGAATGCTTATTTTTCTTGCAGAATGTGGTGTTTATTATGTTCCAGTTGCATATTAACAACAATAATTCGTTTGCTATAAGTATCCGATTATGATGGTTCAAAAAGTCAAATAAGACGTTAGATGTAGTATTTGATTAAGCTGATGACCTTGCTGCATCTTTTCACCATCAACGCCTTTAATTTGTTGAATGCATTTTTATATATTTGTGATGTACAAATCAGAAACCTCAATTTTCATGATGCTGTCTTTTAGTATATTTTTGTGAATATTGTGTGTTCTATTCAAACTAAATTTATATTGGATGCTTTTTGATAGCCACAATATGTAGACCGCGTGAAATCTCTTCCGAAGCCATTGCCGCCTGCAGCCATTGTAGAACCAACAAAGGATGATGATACAGAGATGGAGGAGGTATGTGTGTGTGTATCTGTTTATGTATTTACGCAGAATGCACACGCATGCCGTGTTTTTCAATTAGTGTCACTATGAAATGACTGTTTTGCCTTTTTTTTTGTTCTCAGAGCCCAGAAAATGTTGAGAATTTATCTGTTAAGGAACTGTTGCAGCAGCATGTTAAGCATGCTAAGAAGGTTCGAGCGAGGTATGTGTTCTTAATGCCGAGTTTCATTGTATATCGTATATGTCGTAACTAGCTACTCATTAGACTCAAAAGTCTCAAAAAATTGAGATAGTACGTTTGAGCCCAGTTTACATACAACTCACTCCCTCATGATCGGGACATTAACACACATCTTGCTATTTTTTTTTCTTTTTGCAGACTAAGAAATCAAAGGCTACAAAGAATCGAAAGGTACAAAGACCGTCTCGCCCTACTCTTACCCCCGGTTGTGGACCAACAGCCAAAAAGCGACCCTGCTTCTTAGATCACTCATCTGGGTTGTATCAAGTTTCCATCTTTATGACAGTTACTAGGATATTTATCAGTATACCTTAAATAATATATATGGCTTTGTTGTCCTTACAACAACCTTGGGTTTTTCGCTGGTTTAGTTTGGTGTTAAATCCTTGCCTTTGCTTTGCTTGCTAAAAAGTTTGTTGTCGACGTGATGTAGTACAGTATAGTTAACCAAAGGTGACAATAATCATTAAACTTTACCGAACTAAAAAAAGTTAAGAAAAATACTAGAAGCTGAAAGCATGTACAGTTTATTTGCACCAAAACTTGCCAATTGGTAAAAAAAAAAAAAAACCAATGTGCTTTTTATTGCGAACGAGTATTTACACCTACTTTTTGCATGATTAAGCTATCTGACTTGTTGAATTTATAATATGCATATATTTTTTAGAACCAGTCAATCCAGCTAAAGTTTGCTGATGAATAGTGTAGCTTTTTAGTGTGTAAAAATGTTGACATGACATCCTCAAAAATTAGTGACTAAAACAATAAGACTGGTGATGATAAATTAGTGACTAAAACAATAAGACTGGTGATGATGATTGTATTTCCACTACTCTTTGTAATTTTGGTCATAATTCATAAAGTCTTTTTTGTCTTTTGTTTACTTTTACGAAATATAAAGGCAAAATAATGAGGTTTGAAATCTATCTCCTTTGGTAATTTCAACTTATAAACATTGCATTCCGTTTTCCAAATCATTACCAAGTGGATGAGGATGACATCTTTCTTTCTTTCTTTGGACTTATTTAGACTTTATTGGCTCTTAGTTTTTCTATTTCAATATTATGCGCTAAACTTTAGAATAGTGTAAAAAAATATAATAAATTTAAAATTAATATTAACATACAAAAATTAACAAAAATAATTAAATTAAAAATATATTTAAAAAATAAAATATTATAAATAAAATAAAAATTAAAAATTAAAATTAAATAATAAATAAAAATAATTATAATTAATATTATAAAAAAAAATTTTTAAAAATTAATTTTATTAAAAATTTAATTTAATTATTAAAAAAAAATTTAAATATTATATAATTAAATAAATATATAAATAATTAATTATATAAATAAAAATAATAATATAAAAAAAAAAAAAATTAATACTAAAACAATAAGACTGGTGATGATGATTGTATTTCCACTACTCTTTGTAATTTTGGTCATAATTCATAAAGTCTTTTTTGTCTTTTGTTTACTTTTACGAAATATAAAGGCAAAATAATGAGGTTTGAAATCTATCTCCTTTGGTAATTTCAACTTATAAACATTGCATTCCGTTTTCCAAATCATTACCAAGTGGATGAGGATGACATCTTTCTTTCTTTCTTTGGACTTATTTAGACTTTATTGGCTCTTAGTTTTTCTATTTCAATATTATGCGCTAAACTTTAGAATAAGTGTATAATTATGTCCATGAACTTTGTTCATATTTAAGATATTCCACTTAGAAATTTTTTCATTGGTTTACACACCGAGGAAGCAACTTGATTACAGCTTTATTGCATGGTCGTTAGATATCGATCATGATCTTAAGATTTTACGTAGGATTTTTGCGACGTATGATCTTAATGGGATTCTGATTTTAACTATGAAACTTAAGACCTCGATCCAATCTGATTTTACTTTGCCCGTACGACAAGCTAAAAAATCTATAAGATGGATTAAGTTTTATAAAATTTAAAAACCAAGAGGTTAATCATATTAAATGTTCCATAATCATAATTTGGTGTTTGATATACACTCCTAATAGGTTGTAGATTTGCATAATTTTACAACAATAAAAAATGACATTGTATTAGGATCTTCCGATCTGATTTTACGATCTAAATTTCATAAAAATAAAATAGATAAATCCTAATCTTGAAACCTTGCTTTGTTGATTTAACTTTGAAAAGAACATTGAGATATGATTCTCGCAAAATGAAGGGCAATACAACTTATTTGAGCAAAAGATAAACTACATCTTTATAATATCACATGTATAAAAATGCAGGAGCACAACTTTTTTTTAAATTATTTTATTATTATTTTTAAATTTTTAAATTTTTTTTATTTGAACGACAATTTTTTTCACAACCTATATACCACATATCTCACAATATATTTTACACATGCCTTCATTGAGGCTTGAACCCACAATTTTTAATGTTTATTGTAAAACAATATGATGCAAAATATTAGTAATAGTAAATGTGGAAATTAGAGGGGGGGTTGAATAGTTTACACGTTTGTTTTACGGTTTAAAAGTTTACTTTCAAAAATGTATAGATCCGAGTTATATGTTCAATCAAATCACAATATGAACAAGCAATAACTATCTAAACGAAAACTAAATAACAACAATAATAATGTAAAGAGATAAGGAAAGAAACAACCAAACCAAGACACCGAGATTTTATAGTGGTTCGGCTACGAAGTACCTCTTCGCCCTACTCCACTCCCCGAGTATCCGACTCGAGATTTCACTATGTCAACAAGCTCCCTTTAGGCGGAGAAAACCGTTTATACGTCGCTTACGTTTTTGCGACACTAGCTAATGTCGATGTCCTAATTTTAGCTAGAAAACCAATTACCACTTCACTACGATTATAACACTCAAAAGATTACACGATATTCCGTAATTCACACCAAATAAAAAAGATAAATACAATAGGAGATTTGAATACTTAGAAGAAAATAGGAGCGATCACTAATTAACACTTCGTTTCTTGAGAATATGAGTATTGGTCTCTTGCACTTGAATGAGAAGGAAGAGTATGGGAAGCATAGATGAGAAATTAGATCACTTGAACCAAGATTCTATAGTTGTTATGGATCAAGAGTTTTGTGAGAGAAAAGATGGGTTTTAGTGAGAGATAAGAAAAGAACTATAAAATTTCGATGCAAAAAAAAAAGGAATGTTTTTCGGCTAGGAAAGAAGCAGTTCTGCCGGGAATGGAGCAGTATTTATAGGCAGGGAATCCCAATGGTCATCTAGTGGTGGTCCCGACGGTCCCTTATATATAAGGGGGCCGCCACTAGACTCCGCTCCCTTTTTTGTCTTTTTGTGGTGAATGTTGTATTTGTTATGGAACCTTTTATTTTGGGGGAAAAATTTGAATTTCAAAATTTATGTTTTTAATAAAACTTCTCTTTTAATTAGAAAATATTTTGTAAATGTATTTTTGAGAAAATACTTTTGTAGAATTAAAAATGAGGATTAAGAGAAAATTATTTTCTTGGTCACTAATCATGCTTAGTTATTTTGTTTGTTCATACCTTAAGTGATCACTAATCTTAGAAATAGAATTTTACATTTGATATTTTGCAAACGTTTATTTTTATTGTAAACGTTTTTACATTTTGTTATTATCAAAACGTTGAGAGGTCGAAAAATATAAATAACATTTTTAGACATTATTTGTATTAACAGTCTCCCCTTTTTGATGATGACAAAATATAAAATCATTTTAAATAAAATTAAAGATGTCAAATTATTAAATGATTTATGTTCCATTTCTCCCCCTTTTTGTCAAATTCAAAAAGAATGATCGTCGAGTTGTCGAAGGAAGAAAGAAACCGACGATATCAAGACTCCCCCTTGATGTGTGCTCCCCCTTGTTCGAGGCACCAAGGGATCGATCTTACAAAAATTTTGTGCTACAAAACAAGGTTAGAAGTACAAGTGCAAGACAAATATCTTTCAAGTTAACACATTGTATTCAATTTAACAAAAGAAGAGTTTCATTCAACCAACAAGAAACTCATACACTAGCATATCCAACTAATACATTCAACATAAAATAAAACTAGAGCTAATACAAGATAAAGATAAATAATACTACATAAGTCTTAAACGATTCATGATTCATAGAGAATGACTTTTTAAGCAAAAGGTTTGGGGTGACACGTTTATGAAAACATTTAGAGATTTTTCAAGGTGGAGGTGGAAAGTGTGAGGTGATTGCGGTAGTGAGAAGATATTCAAGATGAGCAAACATGATGTTTATCTCATCTCTTAGGGTGAAGAAAAGGTTTCGGTTGTGAGAACAACATATGCAAGTTGACCCATGACAGTCTTGGTAGTTGTAGAAAAGAGGATGGACCATGATAGGTGGTTGAGGTTGTGGTGGTGATGGTGGTGATGTAGTGTCATGAGTGTGATCAACAGGAAGGATTATGGACAAAGAAAGTGTGATATCTAAGGAAGGATGACTTTGAAGTGGTTGAGAAAATAGAGGTCTAGGAGGAACATCTAAAATGTTGTCAAGCAAAGGGTTTAAGTGAGGATGAGAATTTGGTTCATGTGAAGATGGTGGTGAAATTTGAAGTTTTAAGTGAAAGGAAGAAAATGTGTTCTCTTGACTTAATGATGTTTTATTAATGGATGTGGTTTTTAATGGTGCATTTGGAGGAGTTAGAGATGAAGAAGTTGTTGTAGGAGAAGGTGTGGTGGTGATATCTTCATCACTAGATATGTTGACAAATAGTTGTCTAGGAGGGATTATGGTGAGTTTGATTTTTTTAGAAGGGTTAGATGAGGAAGCATTTGTAGAATTCATGGTAGAGTGAGGTAAAGGAAAATGTGGGTGATGAAGGGATAGAGAAGAGTTCATGATTTAAGGTGGAAGAGATAGATTAAAGAAGTAAGGCATGGGGTTTGAAGTTTTAGATTCCAAAAAGTGTTTGTCAAAATGCAAAAATTATAGCTAGGCCTAGATGGGATAGTGGTCAACTGCATAGAAATTCAGGGGGTCATAGTAGAAGAATCCGTGACCTCTGATGGCGGTCCCTTAATTACTCGGCGGTCCCATATATATTAGGGGGCCGCCTAGTATTTTAGGGGGCCGTTTTTTGGAGACAGGAAACTTTTTCCAGAATTTCCTGATATGCTTGTATTTAAAAATTTCTAAATTTCCCTTTTTCAGTCAATCCTATTTCATCATGAATCATCTAATACTTATTATCCAACTTCACAATATCAACTATCTTGAGTTCTATGAGGGAAGCATATGTAGGCAAATTTTATCGAAAGATAGACATGCATAATATCATATATATATATATATAGCAAAGAGTCTATCGAGGTGCATGCAAGCATTGGTTTAGGATGATAAAATCGAAAGATCATCCATGGCAAGCTAAGTTGCCCATACTAAGTACTAAGTTACTAATGAGTAGCATAAGATTAAACACCTAAGCATAATAGATTAGTAAATAATATAGATAATAATGTCATAAAGCAATTTCCCTTATTGCTCACTTCTTCATGTTTCTCCACAACCTTCTAAGACTTTTTTCCGAATTGTCCTTACTATCCTACCACTGTACTGTAGAAAAATTAATTACATGTTGCACATCTCGTAATGAACTGGATGTTGATGATTTGTTTGGCGAGTGGTAAAATGGTTCAAGGTGGAGGGTCAATTTCGGTGGGTTTTGAAAGACTTGAAGGAACTTGATTGGTTAAAGAGTTGACATAACGACATAGGAAGGAAGCTTTGCACGGGAGGTCCCTTCGTCATTCCCGTCGTCATCATCATCGTTGAGATGAGATGAGGATGGTTGATTAAAGGCGGAAGAAGAAGAAATGGAATGACGACCTCTTCTCATGCCACGATCGCTTTTGGGTTTTCGTTCTAGTTGAGCGGCAAGAGGAGTCATGACACTATCGTACAAGGCATAGGACTCATTTTCCAATTCGGGATTTTCCCTAATGATGAATTTAAACAAACGAGTTAATAACATACCATAGGGTAGAATTAACCTCTTTTGTTTAGTAACCCACTCCATTCGTTTTGTCATGAAATAGGGAAGGTTGAATCTTTCGGAGTGTATGACACAATAAAGCATATAACAAAGACATGCAGGAACATGATCCCGATTACCCCCCAGACAAAAGACATTTTCCCGGATAATTTCTTCTAAAGGCTTCAGGGTTGCTCGAAAGAAAAAAAAGAAAAAAAAAAAAAAATAAAGAAAAAAAATTTCACGAGTTAGAACTTGATATTCAAGAACATCAATTTCTTCCTCATGACGAATGCGATGGACTTGACCATCTCGATTAATTCGAATAGAGAGCAAATGATGTCCTCAATAGAAGGAAGGTTGGTTTGATATGGACCATCCGAAGGGATACCATATGCCAACTCATCAAGACCCATCTATTGGTAAACGACACACGCACCTTCACAAGGTAATTCAAAAATTGAGCAATTCTTCAAGAAGTAAGAAGAAGAATTGATTTTGAAATAACAAATTTCGACAAACATTGACCTTCATCAGAAATACCTGACTCGATATTGACTATAAAACTCGAGAATGAAGCGAGATAAATTTCTTCATTTATTTCTAGGAGACACTCAAACTCAACAAATATAAACAAAGACCGAACATAGTTTTTTAGATCCGCAAGTTTGTCAAAACCACCCACCCTCATGGAATCTACGGCTTTCAAGGTCTCTTCGGATTTTTATAAGGAGTACGGTATTCAATGTGATATCATTTGGTATGTATTCTCTTGTATTATTATATGAATCTTCGATGAACTCACGAGGCAATGATTTCCCTAAAACAAAAGCGAAATCACATTTTATTACCGTTTCACATGTATTTGGTTATGCACACTGCTTCTAGTGTGTGTCTAGATGTAACAAATGTGGAGTAATGATTAACTTGACCTAAATATAAAATCCTAAGAGTTAATCCAAAAGCTCCTTAATTTGATTTTGCTCATCCAAACAAGTCGAAAAATACATAGGAATAAGTGTACTCAAATTTGTTCATGAGATCATATCATGTGTTTGAAAACGTTTTTGTATTGGATTAACAATGCACAACAACAATTTTATTATGTTCCTAACGTGAGTGATTTGAAAATAAAATTAGGGTTTTGGTTCGAAATTATTTTTTCAACAAATTCACAAATGTATGTAAATCCTATATCTACGGGAAGCATATTAGTTATACATCGTATCCTAGTTGTCTTAATTGTAAAAAATTAAAAGAAAACACAAAAATCCCCAATTTTAATTTTTGGTGTTCATCATGAACCCTAGACTCAAATTGAAAGAAAATAGATGAAATGACTTACAATGGATGATCTTTGTGCTATTAGGATTGATTATTAGTGTTGATTTGATCTTCAATTGATGTTTTAATGGTTGAATTTGAGTTTTGGTTGGTTTTGGGTCGTGTTCGTCGAGTGCAGCAAATAAAGGGGTGTTTGTTTTTCTGTTTTGAAATTTTTTTGTTTAAGTGTCCCATTTTGTGACTTGCTGGTGGCGGTCCTATATTTACCGACGGTCCTAAATATATTGGTGGGCCGCCCTTAGTCAAGGGTTTTTGAACTTGGTTTTTGACAAAAAAATTACAAAGAGGAGTGACATTTTAATTTGCATTTCGCGAATTAAATATGCTTAAAGTACTTCGGATGAAGTATTTAAGTTTTCACGACACGGAATGGAACACGGACTAGAATTGAGACATAATAAAGAGAAGCGGACTAAGATGATTTATGGAATGTGTTCCATCATTCCTAAACCAAGACGTAGATGGTTAAACGATTCACGTTTAAGGGGTTTTGTTAGAATGTCGGCGATGTTGTCGACGGATGGCACTTTTTCGATTGAGATATGTCCTTTCTAGACATTATCGCGAAGAAAGTGATGACATATTTCGATGTGTTTCGTACGAGAATGTTGCACCGGGTTTTTGCTAAGGTCAATCGCGCCTTTGTTATCGCACATGATGGGAACGTCGTCGAGGCATACGTCGTAGTCGATGAGAGCTTGTTTCATCCATAGTACTTGTTGACATGCCTTTTGACATGCCTTTCCTGCGCTTACATATCCGGCTTCGGTAGTGGGTATAGCAAGAGCGGTTTGTTTCTTCAAGAACCAAGATGTCAAACAACATCCCACGAATGTACAAATACCGCTAGTGCTCTTTCGGTCCACATAATCTCCCGCATGATCAGAGTCGCATATACAAGGTTTCTATCCGGTCCCCCCTTAGGATACCATAATCCTAAGTGCGTAGTGCCTTTAATGTATCGGAAGACACACTTAACCGCTTTAAGGTAAGAGGTTTTGGGAGCCTCTTGGAAGCGAGCCCAAAGGTAGACACTAAACATGATATCAGGCCTACTTGTCGTTAGGTATAATAAACAACCTATCATGCCTCGATACTTGGTACTATCTACAAACTCATACTCTTTATCTTTCATGAGTTTAGTATCGAAGGACAAGGGGTTTTCATGGTTTTAGAGTCTGTAGACCAAATTTACTTAATCATTTCTTGAATATACTTAGATGATTAAAGAATATACCATCATCCATTTGTTTTAATTTGGTAATCCAAGGAAGAAGTTAAGTTTCATCCATCATGCTCATCTCGACCTCTTCATGCATGATTTTAGCAAATTCAGCACACATGGCTTGACAAGTCGGAACCGAATATAATGTCATACGACATATATTTGGAACAATGTAAGATTTGAACAGTTCATCTAGTAAAAAGATGTTACTACCATACCCAATTTATATTCAAGATTAGTAAGGAAGCTTTTAATCTAATCATACCAAGCTATCGTGCATGTTAAGACCATATAAAGCTTTCTTTAATTTATAAACATGATCCGGTTTTTCGAAATCAATGAATCCCGGAGGTTGTGCCACGTATACCTCCTCATTGATAAAACCGTTCAGGAATGCACTTTTTACATCCATTTGGAATAGTTTAAAATCTAAGGCACAAGCATAAGCTAATAATATTCTAATGGACTTAAGTCTAGCAACCGGGGCATAAGTTTCATCATAATCAATTCCCTCTTATTGGTTGTAGCCTTGAGCAACTAACCTAACCTTATTTTGAGAAACAATATCGTTCTCGTCTAACTTATTTCTAAATACCCACTTAGTTCCTATGATTGTCATATTCCTAGGTTGAGGAACTAACTCCTAAATGTTATAAGCAACGAATTGATTTAATTCTTCTTGCATGGCGACTATCCAACTTTCATCTCCTAACGCTTCATTCACATTCTTAGGTTCTATAGTTGATATAAAACAAAAGAAGTTACTTTGGTTTTGGGCTTGTGACCTAAGGGTTCTTTGGTTAAGGTTTCCTATGACATTTTCTAATGGATGGTTCCTAGATTCCTTAATGTTGACTATTTCATCGATCTCTAAAGTTTCATCCACAATGTCGTTTTCTAGGTTTTTCTTTTCGATGACCTTAATTGCTTCTTCTTCATCTAAGTCATCATCCACCAAGGGTGATGTCTTAGAGGGTGGAGGAGTTTCATCGAATGTCACATTAAGTGATTCTTCGACTTTCCTAGTGTGTTTGTTTAGGATGATGTAGGCTTTACTATTTTGAGAATAACCTAAAAAGACACCTTCGTATGACTTTGGGTCAAACTTGGTAAGGTAGTCTTTTGTGTTCAAAATGAAGCACTTGCTTCCAAACACTCTAAAATAATCTAGCGTAGGTTTTCTACCTCTTAAGAGTTCATAAGGTGTTTTTCCTAGAATGGCTCTAATGAGAATTCGGTTGAGAATGTATGTTGAAGTATCTACAGCGTTACACCAAAACTTTTGTGGTAACGATTGCTCATTCAACATAGTCCTACTCATTTCTTGAAGTGTTCTATTTTTCCTTTCGACCACGCCATTTGATTAAGGAGTGCATGGAGCTGATAAGTTATGTGTAATACCGTTGGCATTACAAAATTCTCCAAATTGCACCTCATTATCAAATTATCTACCGTGGTCGGTTCTTATTGACACTATTGAACAACCTAATTGGTTTTGGATTTTCCTACTAAATATTTCGAATTGATCGAAAGCTTCGGTTTTATCCTTAAGAAATCTAGTCCAAGTATACCTAGAGTAGTCATCTACTATGACTAGGGTGTAACGGTTTCCTCCGTAACTCCGTACGGCGGATGGACCGAAGAGATCCATATGGAGAAGTTCTAAGCATCTAGTCGTTGAGACTACATTCTTAGCTTTGTGACTAGCGTGAGCTTGTTTTCCCATTTTACAAGCATCACAAAAATGTTGATCAAACTTAAGCTTAGGTAGGTTTCTAACTAATTCCTTAGAGGCCAACGATTGAATGAGACGCATATTTGCGTGTCCTAATCTCCTATGCCACAAGGTGGAATTTTCATCAATCGTTGTTAGACAAATTTGATCCTTTGGCTTATTTCCTAATTTCATCACATATAAGCCTTTCTTCCTAATACCTCTACCTATGACTTTACCGTCCTTAGTGATTTCACTATCATGTTCAGAGAAAGTTACTCTACACTTATTGTCACATATTTGTCCTATACTTAGCAAATTAAATCCTAAGTTATCAACATGTTCTACATTATCTATTTTGAGAGAGTCATTAGAAATCGTACCTTTGCCAATGATGTTACCGCGAAGATTACTACCAAAAATGACGTTACCTCCATTGTATGCCTTGTAAGTGGAGAAGAGCTTTCGGTTGCCCGTCATATGTTTAGAGCATCCGCTATCCTTGATCCATTCGTCGGGCTCCAAGTCGACTCCAAGGCATATCTATTTATATAAGACAATAACTCAAACATTTGGTCCCCAATATCTCATGGGTCCAAAGTTGTTAGTGCCAAACATCCCTTGCATTTGATGCAATTGGTTGGGATGTGAGAATGGAAGACACATTTCCCATGGCATGTAACTTTGACGTGGAAAGTTGTTCCAACTTACGGGAAAGCCATGAGGTTGGTTTTGTCGACCAACATGTCTTTTTGGTTGCGGTGTTTTAGGACGAGAATAATTATTATTGACTCTTCTAGGAGGTGGAGTTTTTGATCTAAAATTGGGTTTAGAAAATCTAACTCCGGGTTTTGACAATGGCTTATAAAATTGTTTAACTTCATTGTCACTAGCAACGGGAACTTTGGCCTTGTTTACAATTATGTGTTTTGGTCTAGGACCCAAAATGGATTTTTGAAAAGACACAGTTTTCTCAGATCCAGGCGTTGCTGGTGGCGGTCCCATATTTATTTTGGGGGCCGCCTGAACATTAAGGGGGCCGCCCATATTTATGGGACCTCCATCAGGAGACGCCTTTTTCTGAGCTTTTACAAATTTTATTTCCTTAGTTCCACTAGATGATGCTTCAAATGAATTAAACCCTAAACCTAATTTATCACCGGAGGGTTTTTGATTATTTAACATTTCATTCAAGCAATGTGTACTCTTTTCAAATTTGTTTAATCTAGTAGATTCATCTTTGAGTTTTTCATTCTCAATTTTAAGTACATGACACTTTGCACAATCGAGATCAACTCCCTTATTTTTCTCGAGTGTGGACAATTTATCTTTTAATTCTCTAAGCTCATTTTCTAGACTATTTCTAGTAGCTTTTAACTTTTTGTTTTTAGTGATTATATTTAGACTCATTTTGCATAACTTATCATATTCGTTGTCTAAAGCTATATCATCAATTGATGAGTTTTCATCACTAAAGAAAGATGATTCAGAACATACCTCACTTGATGCGTGAGCTACAAGACACGTTTCATCTTTGACCTTTTCATCATCTTCTTCACCGCTATCGCTCCAAAAGCCTCCGACAAAAGCTCTTTGGTTCTTATCTTTCGGTGGTTTTGGACATTCTCCAATAAGATGATTTGGGTCGCCACATCTAAAGCATTTTATATCACCTTTACCGTTCTTGTCATCACAACTTCTTTGGAACACCTTTTTGTCGTTCCGAGGTTGTCTCACGAATCTACCTCTTCTCTTAAAGAACTTCTTGAAGTCTCTTACTGCCATGGCGTACTCTTCGTCTTCACTACCGGAAGTCAAACACTCTTCATCACTAGATTCTTTCTTAGCCTTTAAAGTAAGAGATTTCCTTTCAACTTTTGCTTTGACTATTTCGGAATCTTTCTTGATGATCATCTCATAGACTTTGAGGTTTCCAATGGAACTCACAAAATAGTGATTTTAAGGCTTTCGACGCTCCATCACCGGATCTCTTTTTGCTCTCCATTTAGGATGTAGAGCCCTAAGAAACTTCCTTACGTAGTTCTTACTAGAATAACCTTTATCAAGAGCTTTAAGACTAGTAATAATAGTATTAAATCTAGCAAATGCACTATCTATAGATTCGTCTTTGGAAATGATGAATTGTTTATATTGTTGAACCAAAAGGTCGATCTTATTATCTTTGACTTGGCTATTACCTTGATGGGTGATTAAAAAAGTTTTCCAAATTTCTTTTGCCGTATTACACATGAAAATTCTTTCATATTCTTTTCTAGGCAAAGCGATTATTTTTCGCAAGCTTTCTTTTAAGATCATCCGTTTGTTTTTCAAAAGGGACAACCTCATCAAGTTTGGTTTCCGGATTTTAAATAATGGGTTGAAAATCACCATTGGTAATAACATGCCAAAGATATAGATCTTTTGATTTAACATATGTCTCGAATCTATTTTTCCAATAAATAAAACTATCACTTTCAAAAGGCGGTGGTCTTTGCATAGATTGCCCTTCTAGATATTTGTCGGAATCTATAGATCGATAAAAGCTTTAAAATACAATATATTTAAAAAATCTTGAGTGACTTTGCTATTGATACCAATTGTGGAAACTAGAAGGGGGGGGGGGGGGTTTAATAGTTACGGTTTAAAAGTTTACTTTCAAAAAATGTATAGATCCGAGTTATATGTTCAATCAAATCACAATATGAACAAGCAATAACTATCTAAACGAAAACTAAATAACAATAATAATAATGTAAAAAGATAAGGAAAGAAACAATCAAACCAAGACACAGAGATTTTATAGTGGTTCAGCTACAAAGCACCTCTTCGTCTTACTCCACTCCCCGAGTATCCTACTCGAGATTTCACTATGAAGCTCCCTTTAGGCGGAGAAAACCGTTTACACGTCGCTTACGTTATTTTCTGACACTAAGCTAAATGTCGAGTCCTAATCTTAGCTAGAACCAATCTACCACTTCACAAGATATATACACTCACATAATCTACACAATATCCGAATCACACAAATACACAAGATAAATACAATAGAGTTTTGGTACTTAGAAGAAAGGAGGATATATCACTAATTAACACTTTGTTTCTTGACGAATACTAGTGTTCTTCTCTTGCACTTGAATGAGAGGAAAGAGATGAGAATAATAGATTAGATCACTTGAAACAAGATCTAAGTATGTTAGTGATCAAGAGTTTTAGTGAGAGAAAGAAGGTTTAGAGAGAGAAAGAAAAGAATGAAAAATTTCGTGCAAAGAGGAATTATTTTTTCTGCTGGGAATGGAGCAGTATTTATAGGCAGGGAATCCCAACGGCTATTTGGGGGCGGTCCCCGCGGTCCCTTATATATAAGGGGGCCGCCGCCTAGACTCCGTTCCATTCTTTGTCTTTTTGTGGGGAATGTTATATCTGGTGTAGAAGCTTCCGTTTTGGGAGGAAAATTAGAATTTCAAATTTAAATTTCAAATTTTAAGTTTTTAGTAAAACTTTTTATTTTAATTAGAAAATATTTTGTAAAAGTATTTTTGAGAAAATACTTTTGTAGAATTAAAAGTGAGGATTAAGAGAAAAATATTTTCTTGATCACTAATCATGCTTAATTATTTTGTTTGTTCATAGCTTAAGTGATCACTAATCTTAGAAATGAAATTTTACATTAAATAATTTGTAAACGTTTATTTTTATTATAAACGTTTTTACATTTTGTTATTATCAAAACGTTGAGAGGTCGAAAAATATAAATAATATTTTTAGGCATTATTTGTATTAACACGCTTAACTTCCAGTTCCTAAGAACCCCACTCACAGTAGACCACAAAACGCGTTGTGTTGTTGTAAGGAGAATGTTATCTTATGAACTCAGTATCTCTCCAGGCCACAGCCAATGTGGGATTTGCCTAGGGTGAGCCAAGGGTGTCACACTATACTCTTGATTAAATCTTTATAAGTCCAATTAACTTGTATATTCATAGTTGTTAATCACGAAATACCAAACATATACGCGCGCTAAGATTTGGAACAAATCATAACAAGAAATCCTTTCGACCTAGAGATCCAGTTATGATTTACTAACAAGTTGTTAAGACACATATCAATTCAAGCAAACTCATAAGCGAAATCATAATTCTATATTGCAAATATCTAAACACTTCATATCAATGTTTACATCATTCCAAACAAGTAAAAGAAAACTACTCCATGACCATTTTAACAAAACTCAAAGTATCAACATTCATCTCAATCATAAACATTCTGAAAATATAAAAGTAAATTACCCAAGTATGATTACAATAGGTAATGAAAGGATTTAGAGCAACCCTTAAGCCTCCAATCGACTACAAGCTTCGTGCCAATCAAAAAATGGTTCCCAACACCTTTCTTGGATGTTCTTAAGCACTACTTCAGGAAATGGCAAAGGTTTTGAGGTCTTTTGGGAGAGAATTGGTGGTGGAAATTCGTCCTCAAGGGTGGAGGAGAAGTTGGGACGATGTTTAGAAGATAGAATAATGATTTGATAATGAAAAACAATGACCAAGGGTCCTATTTATACTAGTGTCAAACCCATGGGGTATTTAATGTTTTCTTGGGGCCAAAGGGTTGTAAAATGCCAGGGAATGGAGTCTATATCCTTCTTGATCGTTCGGGGATCTTCAAGACAAAAGTGGTGCAGCAGACGCATACGAGCCGCCTGGCTTGTTGTCTCAGCCGGCCGACTGGGGCTTCGTCCCCATGTGTATGTTGCTTGATTTTGCGTTTAAGCTCCCCATTTGAATCGTGCTTGGTCGTAGGTCATTTTACTTTAATATAACTTCATTTTAACTCTATCTTGGGCCTTGGGAGCTTGTGTTGTTGACTCTTTTATTCTTAAAAAGCTTCCCGATCTTGATCTTTATGAGGGATTCTTCGTACATGCTCAAATCTTCGTTTTTACTTCTTTTTTCGTTCTTTTTCCTTGTGTTCCTGTACTTGGCTACAAATAGACTTGGAAACACACTTTGGTACAATTAAGTAACAAAAACATATATTAATAGCCAAATAACGTGTACAAAAACTATGATAACGCTCCTAAAAACATACTCAATTTGAGCGTTATCAATGAGGTAATGCTCGAAAAGGACTCGAAAGCTTCCAAGGTGAAGAAGGAAGAGTACAAATCTCTTGCTCTAAAAGCATGAAAAGTATAAAGTGATGAAGAAGTATATTGCTCTGATAGTAACGATGAAGAGTATGCCATGGCCGTAAGAGATTTCAAAAAGTTCTTTAAAAGAAGAGGGAAGTTTGTCCGTCAACCCCGTGACGACAAAAAGAACTTCCGGAAAATAAAGGAAGACAAAAAGGAGAAGGAAGATTGAAAGTTCTTCAAGTGCGGTGATCCAAGTCACTTCATAAGTGATTGTCCCAAACAGTCCTTCAACGATCAAAAGGCATTTGTTGTTGGATGTTGGAGCGATAGCGAAGAAGACTCCAAGAAGGATGAAATTTATCTCATGGCACTTGACAACAATGAGGTACTTTCCGAAACTCCATACTATAGTATCTCTTCTCTAGATAATGGTTCATTACAAAACGAGTATCTATGCAAAATTAGTCTTAGGATAATCAACAAAAACAAACACCTAAGGGCTAAAAATGAGGTGTTGAAAAGCGAAGCTTATGATCTTAGAAAAAGAACAGAACAAATAGAAAGAAAAAAGGAAATTTGTCTAGAATGTGAATCATGTGTCAACCTTCAATCTAAAGTTAGCTCACTATCATTAAAACTAGCTAGTTTTGAAAGTAGTAGTATCTTTTTGCAAGAAATGCTTGAAAAACAAAAAACACAAAAGATAAGCATGAGATTGGATTCACAGAAGACATAGCTTCTACTAGCAACACTAAAACAAAAAAGTTGGGTCTTGTAGACAAAGAAACATCTACTGTAGAACTGGCATTGTCGGTTCCCTCTGCAAGAGAACCAGCCAGTTCAATCAAACAGAATAGACTCTCTACAGAAAATGCTGAATTTTTGGAATCTAACATAATAAAGAAAAATATTTCCATACAAATAACAAGGAAACCTTCATCAAACACTCCTGTAAAGAAAGTAAAACAAGCACCAATTCTAAAACTTGGCCAAGGGCTTGGAAAAAGCAAAATCCAAACACACCCTAAAATGCCCCATAGGAGAACTAGTATACTATATCCAAAAAGCGATTATCACCAAGTTGGTTGGAACTACTTAATACAACAAGGATATTAGTTTCAACCGCCTAGCTTTAATCCGTGGGGATCTTGTTCTCCATACCCATACATGAACCAACCAAACATGTATAACACTAACAGACCCATGAGATATTGGGGACCAAATCCTTGAGTTACTTTGTGATTATAGGTACGTCTAAAAGTCAAGTTAGAACCGGATGAATGGATCAAAGATAGCGGATGCTCAAGACATATGACGGGAAACAAAGATCTCTTGTCATCCTATAATGTTATCGATGGAGGTAACGTAGTGTTTGGAAGTAACACTAAAAAAAGATCATCAGAAAAGGTATAATCACGCATAACTCTCTTACTATTCATGATGTTAGCCATGTAGAAAATCTTAGTTTTAACTTACTTAGTATAGGTTAAATATGTGATAAAAATGCAAAGTATTATTTAGCGACACTAGTAGTGAGATCCTTAGAGATGGCATTACCATAGGAAGAGAGATTAGGAAAAATGGCCTTTACATAATGAAAATAGGTAACTCACCAAAAGATAGTCTTTGTTTGACTTCTATAGATGATACTTCGACCTTATGGCATTGAGGATTAGGTCACGCCAATATGCTACTTATTCAATTGCTATTATCTAATGAGCTTGTTAGGAGCCTACCTAAACTAAAATTTTAAAGTCATTTTTGTAACGCTTGCAATATTGGGAAACAAGTTCACACAAGCCATAAGGCTAAAAACATGGTTTTAACCACTAAATGTCTAAAAGTCTAGAACTTTTACACATGGACGTGTTTGGTCCATCGGTCGTTCAAAGTTACGGAGGTAACTTCTACACTTTAGTCATTGTCGATGACTACTCAAGATATACTTGGACAAGATTTTTAAAACATAAAAATGAAGCTTTTGATCATTTGAAATTTTGAGTAAAAAGATCCAAGTTCAAAAAGGTTGTCCCATTATTTCAATCTGCACGGATCATGGTTGGCAATTTGATAATGAAGTACAATTTAGAGCATTTTGTGATGCTAATGGTATCACTCACGACTTCTTGGCTCCTCGTACTCCACAATCAAATGGGCTAGTTGAACGTAAAAACCAAACTTTACAAGAAATGAGTAGAACCATGCTTAATGAACAGTCGATTCTACAATTTTTTTTTACGTTGAACGTAAAAACCAAACTTTACAAGAAATGAGTAGAACCATGCTTAATGAACAGTCGATTCTACAAAAATTTTGGTGTAATGTCGTCGACACCTCCACCTATATCTTAAATAGGATATTAATTAGACCTTACTTAGAAAAACTCCTTATGAGCTTTTCAAAGGTAAAAATCCCTCTTTAGAATATTTCAAAGTTTTTGGTAGTAAATGTTTCATTCTTAATACTAAAGATTATCTTACAAAATTCGACCCTAAATCCACTGAAGGTGTCTTTCTTGGCTACTCTCCTAATAGTAAAGCTTACATAATTCTAAATAAAGAAACCATGAGGATAGAAGAATCCCTAAATGTGAGATTTGATGAAAGTCTCCCTCCAAAGTCATCACCTTTAGTAGATGATGATATAATTGAAAGTTAAATCATAGAAAATCAAATAGAAGACATAGAAATCAAGGAAAATAAACCATTAAAGAAAGAAATTATCAACATCAAAGAATCTAAAGACCATCCCATAGAATCGGTCATAGGTAAGCTTAACAAAAGAACCTTAAGATCTCAAGTTCAAAATCAAAGTAAATTCTTTTGTTTTGTGTCCTTCGTTGAACCTAAAAATGTCAAAGAAGCCATACAAGACGAAAGTTGGACCATGGCTATGAAAGAAGAATTAAATCAATTTAGAACTAATGACATTTAGAGTCTCGTTCCTCCACCCGATAACCAAACCATAATAGGTACTAAATGAGTCTTTAAAAATACATTAGATGAAAATGGTGTAGTATCCTGAAACAAAGCTCGACTAGTTGCACAAGGATACAACCAACAAGAAGGAATAGATTTCGATGAAACCTATGCTCTCGTAGCAAGACTAGAATCTATAAGAATCCTCCTTGTCTATGCTTGTGCACATGAAGAATTCTTAAATGGATGTCAACAGTGCTTTCTTAAACACTTTTATAAATGAAGAATTCTATGTCGCTCAACCACCCGGCTTTGTCGATTTCGAAAAACCCAACCATGTCTTCAAACTCAAAAGGGCTCTTTACGGTCTTAAACAAGCACCCAAAGCTTGGTATGATAGACTCAAGGCCTTTATCCTCGATCATGAGTACAACATGGGCTTAGTAGATAACACTCTATTTACTAAGAAAAGAAAATCACATATCATCATTGTCCAAATTTACGGGGACAACATCATTTTCAGATCAAATTGTCAAGACCTTTGCGATGATTTTATAAAATCATGCACGACGAGTTCGATATGAGCATGATGGGTGAATTGAATTTCTTCCTTGGTGTACAAATCAAACAACTAGAATATGGCATCTTTTTCAACCAATCTAAATATATCAAGGAAATGCTCAAGAAATTTAGTCTAGAAAATTCAAAACCAATCAAAACTCTTATGTCATCCGAAACTAAACTCACCAGGGATGAAGACGAGGAATCCGTTGATGACACAAAGTATCGTGGCATGATTGATAGCCTTATCTACCTAACGGCTAGTCGGCCGAAAATCATGTTTAGTGTTTGTCTATGCGCCCGTTTTCAAGAAGATCCCAAAACTTCTCACCTAGAAGCGGGAAAAAGGATTTTTAGATATATTAGGGGAACAACACATTTAGGTTTATGGTATCCCAAACGAATGGGTGTTGAAACCATTGTCTACGCTGACTCCGATCATGCAGGAGACTATGTCGATTGCAAAAGCACAAGTGATGTGTGCACATTCATGGGATGTTGTCTAGCATCATGGTTCTCCAAGAAACAAACCGCCTTAGCCATTTCCACCATCGAAACCGAATACGTCTCCGCTGGAAAAGCTTGCCAACAATCCTTATGGATGAAACAAGCTCTAATTGACTAGGACATAAAATTAGTTGACATACCCGTCCTTTGTGACAATAAAGGTACCATCGACCTTAGTAAAAACCCCGTTCTTCATTCTCATACCAAACATATAGAAATCTGACATCACTTTCTTCGTAACAATGTCCAAAAAGGAAACATCTCTATTGAGAAGGTCTCCTCCGAGGACAACATTGCTGATATCTTAACCAAACCTCTTAAAAGAGAACCTTTCAACCTTCTTAGACTAGGTCTCGGTCTTATGGAACCAAACGCCTAATCAATACTCCAAGGTACGCAGTTTTCTTTCTCTTTCTGAGTCTAGGATTCTATTTCTTGCACTCAAACTAAAACCTTTCGAGAAATTTCCAAACACTCTACTATATGTAATATATGTATATAATATATGTACTTGTATCACAAAGTTCTATTGCATTTAAAATCTTGAAGGAATTTCTCTTAAAATCATTCTCACGAGCTAGGACACTCACAAAATATTCTCTTTTTACATTGTTTAATACACAGTAAAAAACGTATTTTCTTTTATCATGCATCATATGACTCTTGAATGCAAAACGGAATGTATAACTAATATGCATTTCCGAAAACATTCAATCGTAGCTACATGAAATTAAGGAGACTTTGGGTTATCTTATATATTTTTTTTTCTTTTTGAGTCAAGATAACCGCACCTCTACATTGTTTAATATAGGCACACACTAGAACATAAAACATTTTCTACAACTTCTGCAGATTGCCGGTTCCTTCAAAATATAAGGACGGTTCCATTCTGCAAATGGAACCGGAAAAACCAACAACACTGTGCAGAAACAATAAAATCTGATTTTAAACTTCAAACATTTTCCCACCAAATTCATCCTACATCAGTTCATAGGCATTAGATGTTGACTTTAGGGAAATCTAGTGATTAGATTTTTACCAAAATAGAAGATAATGCATTAACTCTTCTAAATCTTTGCTTTATAAATAGACAAATTTTGCCAAACACTACTTCAACCATCTCTTTCAAGAAATACACAAAAAGGTCACTCTGCCTAAGTAAAACAAAGACAAGAAATCAGTCAACAATTTCAAACGTACTGCTAGAATAAGTGTCTGAGCATGTTGCTTTGCGAATCCTCGCCTTGTGTCTCCTCCATATCAACCTTTATCCCCTCCAACTGACTACCAAACGGTACCTCCATCAACTTCTAATGTCTCTCCACCACTCTCTCCCATCACATCTTTAGGAATCTCTCCTAGCAAACTTTTAACCACTCCCAAGTCAACTCCACCTATTATGACCTCACCGTCACCAGCACCAACTCAACCATCCAAATACTCCTCACATCTAGCCATAAACTTGGACCTCATTGACCTTATCTTCTTAACCCCTCCCACTTCACCTAACGCCTTCTTCGACTCCCTCGAAGACCTACCTCCAACAACCACCAATCCTCCTCCACCTAGACCTTCCTTCGACACTATCGAACGGTTGGCAAATCAACCACCACCTCTTCCGAATATGAAAACCCCTCTCCCACCATTATGATCTTTTTTGACTATGGAATCTTCTCTACCACCATTACCACCATAACTTCTGCCTCTAGGACCCATTAATCCTTTCCCTATGCTCACTCATGAGATGTTTTGCGAGCATTGTCAACGCACTCAAATCATTTTCAATGATATTCATGAAGAAATAAGGTTCATCCTCAATTACATTCTTGATCGCCTTAATGTTTTCTCCCACAACTACTAGGGTAGCGTAGTGTAGGAATCAAATAATCAATGTAGCTAATTAAGATCACCCCATTGGTCTTAATTTTGTCTCATCGTTTTAATTCAAATGATCAATAATTGTATTACAATAAAGAATGGATCATAAAATGTTTGTGTGTTTATTTTTTTCATAAAATTCTTTGTTTTCATCTCCTTCTGATTTGTATTAAAAAGTCAAATCTGTTGACTTACGTACCATACGCTGGTTCCTTTAGCCATAAAGGTCGGTTCCCTCTAAGGAACAGAACCGTCTGTGCCGATTCTACAGAAGTCGTTTCTTGTTTCTTGTCTCTAACATTTGTCTTGTAGGTACTCCTAAAGCAAGGGGAGCTCATAACTTCTTATCTAACACATTTGTTTTGTAGCATTACTTACTTTTGATGGGTTAGCTCAAAAAGGAAGGTTGCCTCCATTAAGGGGGAGCATTGCATATCGGTTCAAATCGATAAAAATCAATCTCGCATTTGATTCATGTAGACTCATTATATGATCTACATCTCTCAGCATTCCTAATCTTTTTGTTTCGACAAGAACGGGGAGAAGGAAAGTAAATTTTGAACTTTAAAATTCGAACTTTACTTAAATAAAAGGGAAGTAAAATTTGAAATTTACTTAAACATTTAAAAATAAAGTCCAAGATCTACTTCCATTTAATTAGTTTACTTTCTAACAAATTTTATGTTTTGTCATCAAAAAAGGGGGAGATTGTTAATACAAATAAACCGGTAAAAACGTTTATTTTCATTTCACGATCTTGCTACGTTTTGTCGATAACAACTCATAAAATCACTTAAAGTAAACAAACTAGATTGCACGTTTTATTCCAAAACAACTTTACAAAATGTATACCTTTCCATCTTTAGTAACTTAGAATTATAATTTACATAATTTGTAAATAAATCTTTTTAGGTTCAAGAAAAGTGTTTATTATTATACGAGTTGGTCTTTTTATAGTTTTGATTAGTTTTATAGTTTTATTAGTAATTGTAATGTAATAAAGTCTATCTTGGTCAAAGTTAAGTAATGTTGACCAATGTTTGACTAAAGTTAGGAAAATAAACTAGGATAAGCAATAAGTATAAATACCCATTTAGGACGGGTATTTATACAAGTCTTTACATTTGTTGTAATTCACTTCTCTCTCCCATTTCTATTTTCCCTTTGAAATGAAAATTTAGAAAATGATGAAAAATACTCTCTAGCTCCTCTCTTTTATTCTTTAAGCTTTCGTATGATCACTACTATGCAAACATGACATATAACAAGTGGTATCTATCGCCAAGAGATATCTAGTGTGTGTTTCGTGAATCAAATCGAGCTTAACCATGAGAAATTTTGATCTTCAAGCTTTCGTATCGATGAACAGTAGGTTTCGTATGAGTTAGATTTATGATTTGATGAGTTTTTGATCTTAAAACGCATAATAATAGCTTTCGTAATCATCAAATTGTAGGTTTAATATCTAGATTACAAAAAATACGTGTTTTATATAGAATTTGATCGAAAAATATAGGTTTGATAGCTTTATTAAGCAAGAAATAGGTTTCGGTAACTGTTTTTAGGCGGGAAAATAGTTTTCGTATTTTAGTTTTGAGCTTTTGTATTATAGTTTTGGTTTCGTAACTGTCATACGTAAGTGATTTCTTAGCTTTCGTAACGTAGTTAAACTTTCGTAACATTTACAATAGCTTTCGTAACATATAATTTTATCAATTTGGAAATGATAACATTGAGATTATCAATTTAAAATGCTTAAAATCAGATTGATAGATTTTTTCTAGGTTTCGTAGCTAAGAATTTACGAAAGTAAGGGATTTCTTGGATTTTACGAAAGTAGAGATAATTTGGGATTTACGAAAGGAGGTTTCGTAAAATTTGAGCTTTCGGTAACCGTTAGGTTTCGTAAATAGTGGAAGCTTTCATAGAATGTGGTTTCGTAAACAAGAGGTTTCGTATCAAATACTTGGTTTTGGTTTCGTACTTTCAGCTTACGTATCACATGTTTCGTAAGAAAGGTTTCGTAACATAGTTTCACATGTTTCGTATCTCATACTTTTGGTTTCGTAACACAGTTAAAGAGGTTTCATATCTTCTAATTTTGGATAATTAAGCTTTCGTAACAAGGCTTAAGTGTTACTTAGACTTTCGTAACAAATCAAGGTTTAGTTTCTTCAAGGTTACTTCATTGTAATACAAGACAAGGTTTTAATTGCTCGTTAACTTCATGATTACAAGACTTTATCTCCAAAACGATCCAAGTTTGCATTGTAAAGATTTGATACAACATGTCTACTTCAAATCAACAAACTCTAGCAGATTCGGGAGCTAATGAAAGACCTCTAATGCTTGAGAAAGGGAATTATATTCCATGGAAAAGTAGATTCAGAAGGTTTTTGGATAATAAACTTGAAGAAGGGGAACGGATATGGAACTCAATTCAAAATGGACCTTATGTGAGGCCAATAATTCCTAATCCAGATGATACTACGAAACAAATACTTGAACCATTGTCCAAAATGACTGACGGTAACAAGAAGCAAGACATTGCTGATGTGAAAGTCATGAATCATCTTCCCAAGCAATACCAAATGATATATACAATTCAGTGGATGCATGTAAGAATGCTAAGGAAATGTGGGAACAAATTAAAAGCCTGATGTTTGGTTCCGATGTTACTAGCCATGTGAGACACTCACGTCTTATGAATGAGTTTGACAAATTTGCAGAAAAAAGAAGGAGAATCGTTAGAATCCGTGTATGAAAGATTGACAACGCTTGTGAATATTATGGATCGCAATAATGTTCGTCCTATTCCAGTGTCAATCAACACCAAGTTTCTCAATTGTTTACAACCCGAATGGAGCAAACATGTCACCATGGTTCGTCACAATCAAACTGGAGATACAGTTTTATATGATGTGTTGTGTGATTCTTTAGTACAATTCAAACCACATGTTCTAGTATCCAAAGCAAGGAAAGCTGCCAAGAATCATGATCCATTAGCCCTTATTGCTCAATCAAATGCTTCTTCATCACAATCTCATGCAAATTCTTCTTATTCACCACAACCATACTATGTCACACATCCTTTATCAGTTGTTGACTATGAAGATGAATATCAAGAGGAGTTACAAGGGGATTCTCAAGAGGACAAGCTTACAACTACCATAATGTTACTAGCTTGAGCAATCACTCAGAAGTTCTCCACACCTACAAATAATCATCTTCGTACTTCCTCAAACATAATCAAGCTGTGATTCAGGATGGTCGAGTTGACATACAAACCAAGAATGCAGGTTCTAGTGGCAATGGTAATAAGAATGCAGGGAGACAAAGTAGGAATCAAGAGTTTAATGCAGGAAATGGAAATGATGACAACAATTAGATTGTTCATCGTGTTTCGCGAACTGAGTCAACTCCGGGAAAGGCAAATGTTCAGTGTTATAACTACAATGAAAAAGGCCATTATGCTTGTGATTGTCAGAAACCAAGAGTTCGTTATGCAAAGTATTTTAGAGAACAAATGTTGTTAGCTATTAAAGATGAAGCCAAAATCAACCTCAACAATGAAGAAAATGATTTCATGCTTGACACTTCATATGGAGATGAAACAATAGAAGAGTTAATTGTTGCAGTCATGTTGATGGCTCAAATTCAACCAGCTGATGGTAATGATGAGACTGTGCCATCATATGATGCAAAGGCTGTCAGTGAGGTAAATACGTCATCCAAGGCTCATGGACAAGTGAGTCATGTGAAACGTAAAACTATTATTCAAATATCTGATGATGATCAAATTTATTCTAATATCATATTTGATGATCCTTATGTGGAAAATAATGGTGGCACGTCTGACCATGATTCAAATGATCATGACAAATATCATGACATTCAAATGCTAGCATATAATTTTCAAAAAGAAGCTAAAAATCATGCACGACGATTAAACAATGAGCTTAAAAAGCAAGAAATGTTGCTACAAAAGGAGTTTGAGATGTGTAAGGATCGGGTCAAAATGTTTGAGTCAAAAACAATTTAATGTTCAAAATATAAAGAAACATGTGAAGAGTTGGAACGTGAATTACGAGATGATAAGAACACCATTAAGAGAATTTTGAAAGAAAAAGATAAAATCCAAAGTGATTTTTTTTAAATTGAAAATGAAAAGATAATAATTCAACATGAAACTCAGTTAGCTAAAAAGGCTTTTGAGAAAATCGATATCCTGAAGATATTTGTGATCTCGAAGAAAAACTGATTCTTATGATTGAATTGTTTATAAAATGGGTCAATCAGATTTAAACAATTCACATGCTTGGAAAGACACCAAATAAAGTTTATGATCTTTTTCTTAAAGCTGGGTTAGGTTACAAGAATCCTGAACGTCTCAAGAAGGCCATTGCAGCACAACCAAAAATGTATGATGGTGAAAAGCTCCATAGTGATAAACTAATAATTGATTCACCTAATTTAGAGGAAACTTTAGAAAGTCGATCGAAAATGATAAACAAAATGGTTCAAATTAACTATGCAAAATTAAATTCGCTTTATGAAACATTTGTTCCTCAACAAGACTTTTCTGTGGAACAAACATATTTTTCAATTCCTTCTATTTCTACTAATGGTTCTTAGTCAAAAAAAGTCACATCGGATTTACCAATTCTAAAGAGAGTACATTGTTAAAAATGTTTGACACACTGGGTGTGGCAATTAATGGTTTACGAACAAGGATTCATAACACTCTTTTTGAAGATCGACAACAAAGATGGATGTCTGACAGTCAAAATTCTTTAATCGAGTTTTATAAAACTGATGTAATTCTGATGTCTGCTTCTTTATCGAAGAATTTGAAAGAACTCATTGAAGAAGTACAAGAAATGTTAAATATTTCTGAATCAATGGAACAGAAAGTTGACGAAAAATCTTCAAAGGAAAATATTCTTCAAAAAGAGATCGATAGACTTTTAGAAGTATCTTTGATGAGTGAAATTCAAATTGTATGTTGATTTCTATTGACAAACAGAAAAATGAGTTGTTAAAAGTTGAACTTGCGAAAAGTTCAAGTGACTCCAAAGATATCCAAGCCAATTTACTCAAAAGAATCAAAATTCTTGAAAATGATTTTAAGCGATCACAAGCTCAAAGTGTTGATATTGAATTAAAATTACAACATCAAAAAGAGAAAATGGCTTGTGATGTCTCTTGGAAGTCAAAATTGTCAACGTTAAATGATGAGAACGTGTTGCTAAAACCTCAAGTTGAATTTGTTGTTCAAGAAAGAGAAAATATTAAACTTGAATATCAAAAGCTTTTTAATTCAATAAAAGTAACACGGACTCAACATCAAAAAGAGCTTGATGAGTTGATTGAACATGTTAATCAAAAGACATATGCTTATGCTGACGTGCGTGCTCAGAATCAAGATCCTTTGATAACAATATCTTAACTCAAGAATAAGCTTAAAACTGTTAACAGGGGAAATAATGTGAATACTAAGTTTGAAAAATATAAGACCTCAGGAACACTTGTTTGTGTACCACCATTGCCTAAAAACATAGCAGTTAAGGCTAAGAAAGTGTTAAACTCTAAGGTCAATGCATATAGGTCAAAACCAGTCACTTCACATCCTACACCTAACAACGAGCAAAGTCGAACACATAATGAGAATGTACTTGCAAGAGGAATGTATAGAATCACAAAAATAGAGACACAGACACCGGATTCTAAAACTAATATAATTGTTTCTAATTCCACAGGTGTAGAAAGTTCTAATAGTGTTAGAAGACTAAAGTCTAAGGACACTAAATCGAAGAATAGAGTCTTGAAGAACACTAATGCTAAGAGTTCAACTGCATATGTTCGGAAGATGTCACGTAGTGTTAGTATAGATTCTAATAAGCGTGAAACAATGCATTCGAATGTATGTCAATCAAACGCAAGTTTATTAAGTACCAAAATCGTAAATGTTGTTAATGACGGTTTGAATATTGTTTGTGTTTCTTGTGGAAAAGATGTGTTTTTTACTTTCTCATGAAAAATGTGTCGCTGGTTATGCTTTGTCTAGGAATTCTAGTGTAAAAAGAGCCTTATTCACTACCCTCATAGCATCAAAATCTAAAAATTTAGGAGCTACTTATGTAGTTGCGAAATCTAGATTAAGCGTTGCTAAAACCCCAACAGCAACAAATAAGGTCTCTAGTGTGTTACTACTATCTACTGTTCTAGCCAAAGTAGGACACTTAGTAATTACATGAAAAACAAAATTGCGACAAGTAGAAAGTGGCAAAAATAGTTTGAATACCAACAAAGTTTTAATTGGACACCTGATGTGTCTCGCGGCTACTAGTTTTAAATTTATAACACGAATTACTGAATAAGCATAGAACACACAGCCAAGTATGACCCTTTTTTATGTAGCTAGCTTGGTGTGGTAAGCCGATGTCCTTCACTAGGATTTGGGTATTTTTGGTTGTGAAGAATCTATGTAATAACACATAACACGAAAGTGGTAAATTGGTTGTCACGTCCCAAAGCACCATATAAGCAATAAGTAACACGAAGATTATAAAGATGTGAATTCAATATAACTAAAACTACTTGTTTGGAACTAGTATTCATATCAATGGAGTGTTGGAATATCGGGTAGATACTTAAGAAATAGCAAACAAATCAAAAGCATACAATTCTAAGTCAACGGGTAGTATCATGAAATTGCATATAACACAGTTTAGATTAACAAACCCTTTCGACCTATGGTCGTTATTATAAACCGATTCATTACAAGCCATTTGTTAGAAAGATTATTTTACCAATCTGTTCATATGAGTCCTTTCGACCTATACTCTTGATTAAATCTTTATGAGTCTAATTAACTTGTATATTCATGGTTGTTAATCATGAAATACCAAACATATACGCGCGCTAATATTTGGAACAAACCACAACAAGAAATCCTTTTGACCTATAGATCCGGTTATGATTTACCAACAAGTTGTTAAGACACATATCAATTCAAGCAAACTCATAAGTGAAATCATAATTCTATATTGCAAAGATCCAAACACTCCATATCAATGTTTACATCATTCCAAACAAGTAAAAGAAAACTACTCCATGATCATTTCAACAAAACTAAAAAGTTCATCAATCATATCATTCATAACAAACATCATAAAACTAACAAGAGATTACCAAAGTAAGATTACAATAGGTAATGGAAGGATTTAGAGCAACCCTTAAGCCTCTAATCGACTACAAGCTTCGTACCAACCGGAAATGATACAGGACACCTTTCTTGATGTTCTTGAGCACTACTTCTGGAAATGGCAGAGGTTTTGAGGTCTTTTAGGAGAGATTTGGTGGTGGAAATTTGTCCTTAGGGTGTAAGGAGAATTGTTGGTGATGTAGAGAAGAGAGAATGATTTGATGGTTGAAAACAAGGCTTAGGAGTCTCCTATTTATACTTGAGTTTCCCTTGGCCACCAAGCAAGTTTCTTTGGCTCCAAGGGTTATAAAGATACAGGGAAGTGAGGCCTAGAAGGTTCTTGATTGTTCCCAAGTGATAAGGGGTCAAAACTAGCATTAAAAGTGAACTTAGAAAATAGGTTGATTTTCCAGCCGCCCGGCTTAGATGGCCAGCCGGCTGGCTGAGGGTCCTCTGGTCAAAAAAGTGTCAAAATCAAAGTTGTAGCCCTTTCTCTTAGCTTCGTGTGACCGCTTGAATCAAGTAAAACGGAGTTTGTATGCTCTAGTTATGGCCAAAATGGTGAAGGTGTGTCGAGAACGACAATACTTCCAGTATTCCTTCGTTTAAGCTTCCCGAATGTGTGAAACTTGATGGTGGGTCTTTATTCTTCAACATAACTTGATTTTAACATTATCTTGGGACTTGGAAGCTTCAATGATTGACTCATTTGCTCTTGAAATGCTTCCCGAGCTTGATCTTGACGAGGGATTCTTTGTACTTGTATAAAAACATCATTTATTCTTTATTTCTTCGTCTTTTTCATGATTTTCTTGTACTTGGCTACAAATAGACTTGCAAACACACTTTAATACAATTAAGTAACAAAACCATAGATAAATAGCTAAATAACTTATACAAAAGTACGGATAACGCTACTAAAAACATACTTAATTTAAGCGTTATCAAATTCCTCCACACTTAAACTTTGCTTGCCCTCAAGCAAATCTAAGAAAAGAAATGAAAAAGAAAATACCTAAATGAAAAAACAAGAATTTTTTTTTGAAATTTTTTGAAGTATCGAATAGAATTGGTTGAGTTGGGTCAGCCGCCCCGGCTTTGATGGGCTACGCCAGCCGGGCTGGGCGGAGGGGTGGGGGGGAGGGTGAGAGTAGGTAGGTTGTTGCTCTGTGGTGGGTCTGACGTCGTTGTTTTTGAGTCCCTTATTTTTTTCCTTTATGGCCTTTTCTTTTTATTTTCGGCCTCTGAGTCAAAGAAAGTGTTCAAGAATCAAAAGTTTGTGCCCTTTCTCTTAGCTTCGTATTTGTGAGATCCGCTTGAATCAAGTGTAAAACGGAGTTGTGATGCTCTAGTTTGGCCAAATGGTTGATGGTGTGTCGAGAAACGACAATACTTCCAGTATTCTTCGTTTAAGCGTGTCTCGAATGTGTGGAAATTGTTGGTGGGTCTTTATTCTTCAACATATCTCTGATTTTAAATTATCTTTGGGACTTTGGGAAGCTTCAATGATTGACTTCATTTGCTCTTGTTGACATGCGCTTGCGCCGAGCTTGATCTTGACGAGGGTTCATTTGTACTGTATAATAACAGCTATGTATTCGTTATTTCTTGTCTTATTTCTATGATTTTCTTGTATTGGCTACAAATAGACTTGCAACACACTATTAAGATCAATTAGTAACTGTAAATAACATAGATAAATAGCTCAAACTAACTTATCCTAAAGTCACGGATAGAACGCTACTAAAAAACATACTTAGTTAACAGGGCGTTATCAAATTCCCCCACACTTAAACTTTGCTTGCCCTCAAGCAAATCTAAGAAAAGAAATGAAAAAGAAAATACCTAAATGAAAAAACAAGAATTTTTTTTTTGAAATTTTTTGAAGTATCGAATATTTTTGGTTTTTTTATAAATAAGCACAAAAGGCGCAACCCCCCCCCCCCCACTTAAGGGTTTGCTTGTCCTCAAGCAAATAAAAAAAACTAAAATAAAATCCACATGGTGCAAAAGAAAGATTTATAAAAATGCGATGCAAATCTACCAAGTACAACTACGAGATAAGATTCATCGTTTTAAGCTTTTGGTGAAAACCGAGATGTTTGACAATAACCAAAGGTTTTCTTGCTTGATAAATATTTCTAAGCACCTCACGAAAAAGGAATGAAGTATAATTCACTCAACACTCATTTATTTATTTAGTGGTGGAGTATATAAGATAAATCACACTCATAGCTCGGTCGTGACCAAATTTATTACCATATGCTTGTACAAGAAACAAAACTCCACTGACGTGGCGTAAGAACCAAGTGTACACATCTAAAGAGGTCTTTTATTGGGTTGTAACGTTAGGCTAATGGTTAATAAGGGGTATGGATAAAACATGGGATATTTTATGACTGGGTGAATTACGAGAACATATAAGTCAAAAGTCTAAAACCAATATTGCTAGTCAACGAATAATCCTCAAACTGACCCGTAAATGATTATAGTTACAAACTTTCTTCAATCACGTATCGATCACTACATAAGTATATCACGTCTTAGCATATTGGCTAATTGATATCTCAAATACTTCATTTTCCTTCATCTTCATAAAATATAGCACATTAGCTATTATTGTCATCACTTATTTTTATTTTTTTCGATGACTTATTTTTTCCTCCTTTTTTTCATTCTTTTTTCACGTGACATTTCCCCCACACTTCGCATAAACATACACCACAAAAATACATAAATGAAGCGGGCTCTCTCCATCTTTTTCGGAATGACACACACAAACAACGAAGTGTGGCATAACTAATAATCATCAAAAACAATCCATCATACCAAAGCAACTAGCAACCAATCATTTAGACTTTGACAAGGGTTAGGCTAAGGTTTAAAGTTAAATATTTTTTTTATTTTTTTAGTGGATGTAACAAAACGAAAAGTATGGCTCAAAGGGTGTTCTAAGGGTATCCAGCACTAAAAGTGAGTGCTAACAAAAGGGTTAATATGGGTGGTTAGCTAATCAGTGTAACTAGCTAAAAGTAAATATGAAAACAGAAAAGGCTATTTGGATTAAATCCTAAGGTGCCTCTTTATCACGCATACACACTTATATCATACGAATGTGATCTCGCTGCGGCCTGGTAATGATTTACAAGCACAAGTTCTAGAATAAATAAAATCATCGGCACACTCATAGCAAAAAGATTCAAGCATAAAAGATGTATGCTATATATGAAATAGGCTCAAATCCTCACAATTTGGTGGAAAGGGCTATAAATACACTAGCAAATGTTATCGATCCTAGAATGGATTTGCAATATTAACCGGGACACATCTCGAATTTTTTAAAGTTTACCGATTTTACTAGTGGATTAATCTAGTTATTCTAATATATTAACCTAAAAGCGTGAAAACAACTAGATCATAAGGGCAAGCAAGTATACAAAATTTTTAAATTGGCCCAAAAATATGAAAATTTAAAATCTGTCTCGTTTTCTCAATTTACTCCCCCACACTTAAGTTTTGGATTGGCCTTAATGTGAAAAATAAACTTAAAGTGTGAAAAATAGGAAAATAAGAGTATAAGAAAAACCAGACATCCGGGCATGAGAAATCGCAATTGAGCTCCATATGATAAAATGCTACGCAAATGCTAGCATAAACGTGCGAGATCAATCGATTTCGCCTCCAAGCATCCTCCTCCATATCCTGCTGCAATTATTCAAACAAAATAAAACAAAACACAAGATGCACACAATAACACTACGAGCATGTAACACCCCCACACTTAGAATTTTTCAAGTTGAAAAGCAATTTATTTAAAGGATGTACATATTTATTCAAAACATAAATTAAAACAAACAATTAAAAGCTCGGGTTGCCTCCCGAGAAGCGCTTAATTTATCTTTGAGTCGTTAGCTAGACTCTTCCCCAAGATTTAGGATTCTTTGATGATACAGTTCAGATGGGGAATTTTAGTCGGGTGCCAGAGATAATGGTAAACGTTTTCGTTGTAAGGAACCACTTTGTCGTTCAGCTTCCATTCTTTGTTGGGTTCCTTTAGCACACCCATTTTGTTAACACTCTGTTACCAACGCCATCCATTGACTTTAACTCTTTGACACCAACATGATTCAGCAATACATCATTTGCAAACGTCTTCGCATTCGTGTATGGGATGTGCATGGTGCAATTCTTAAAAAAGGAGATACGGTTGGAGAGTTAGAATTAATTAGGCTCGGGTTTGGCATGTTTGGAATAGGATCAATCGCATCTTCCTCGATAAATTTGACATCACCCTTATCGTTCTCCTTTCGGATCGAGGGTGGTTTGTAGACAAATTCATGTCTCGGTTTGGTATTTGTGGTACGAGGAAGGAATTCAGAATGCAAGATTTTCTTGTCTAGAAACTCGAATTGCCTCTCCAAGTTCTCGATAATCGCTTGACGGTTTCTTAATCCTTGATTGATTTAATGTTCCAGCTCAACCACATGGTTCTTCGTACGCTTATTTGCTTCCGTTTGCCTAGCCATCAACTCTCTCATCATCTCCTTTGGTGAGGATTTGGGTCTTTTGAAATATTGTGATGGATGTGGCATATTATTTGGTGGTCGGGATTGAGGAAAGTGGCGGTTTGGGTTACGGTTTTGATAGGAGTACGAATTTTTAGAATTTCGGTCATGATATCCTCTGTGATATCCATGGACGTAATTCGCTTCCATGGAATCACACATCGGCGTGTCATCACTCATGAATATTTGTGAAGTGTGGTTGTCTCTACGATTGTCCCGCATCTCTTTGAGTTCTTTCCTTATTGTCGGGAATTCGGAATCGATTTTTGTAGCGAGAGCTTCGAACATCTCTGACAAAATAGCGTGATAGGAATCAATGTTGCTTCCACCGACGGAAACAACGACTTTTTGTTTAGGATCATTTTGGGATTCACCCGAGAAATCGAGCTTGAGAAGTACCTTGTCATCGAGGATTTTGAAAGCTTCGTTAGGAATTTTGTAGAGGAAAATTCCTCCTGCGTCGAGAATTCCTTTCGTTGGATCGTCTAAACCATGATAGAATATTTGAATTATTGTGCCTTTGGTTAGACCGTGTCCATAACAAGTGCGAAGCATTTCTTTTAAACGGAGCCAAGCGTCAACGAAAGTTTATTGACCGAGTTGGTGAAAGCTTTGATTTTCATTTAGGAGACGTCTAAACTTTGCGGAAGAAAAGTATCGGCTTATAAAAGCTTCTCTCAATTTATTCCACGAAGTAATAGTTCCTTCATCTAATTCATTCAACCAAGTCTTAGCTTCTCTGGATAATGAGAAAGGAAAAGTCCTCAACATAACCTCTTCATCTTGATTTTTACCATATTGGAATAGACTATTAATCTCAAGAAAATCGGCTACGTGTCGGTGAGGATCAGACGAGATTCGCCCATCAAATTTATTATCCCGAATCATTTGCATGTGGGTACCCTTGATATGGAAATTATTTGAAATAGGGAGTTGAACAATAGCGGAACTAGGTGTTGGAGCAACGGTCTTAGTGCTTGACCACATAGGTTGGTCATCAGGATCAATGACGATTATGGGTGGGGAATCAGGTGGAGTCTCGAATTTCTCCATCAATATTTTGATCTTGGGTGTTACGACGAAAAGTTCCTCGATGAACGGTTGTTTGACATGAGGTATAGGTGATTCAATTTCGAGGGGTACGTTTGGTTTCTTTTTGGGTTTAGTCCTCTTTTTGATTTTACGTTGCCCTCGCAGAACGGACTAGCGAGATGTTTACCCCAAGAACGCGGGTTTATACAAACCCGGAGCGATTTGCAAAAAGTCATAGGAAATTAACTAAAAAGATAAACTAAATGAAAACAAACAAGAACAAAAATCTTTTTGTATTTTTTTTATAATTTTATATGAAATAACTTAACAGCTATTAGATAATCTTGACATCATCATATCAAAGGTTCTCGGTAGCTCCATTGAACGCACAAAGAAGCGGAGAAGCAGGTCAGCGTGAAGCATATTAAAAACACGACTTCTTTAGGGAAGCAAAACGACCCACCTTATACATCTCTTATAGTTTGTTCACTATGGGTGAGCCGATTTACCAATTGACTAACGATGTATTTAGATTTAATGATACAATTAACAGTTAATTTTTTTAATAAGTTTTAAACAAATTATAAAACAAAGATGAAAAACCTTTTTTTCTAACTCGACTAACTAACTTTTAAGACTATTTTTTAAAAGATAATTTTATAAAAACTATTTTGTAAAAAAGTAAGAAACAATTAAAAAGAAAAACATAAATGAAACCACAAACGATGAATTGTACCAAATCAATTAAACCAGATGGTTTGAATGACTTCGGGTTCTAACCACGAGGTTTGGGATTAAACCGGGCGGATAAAAATACGAAATTGGCACAAAGGGAACCAACCGGGACAGTTGGGTGGTGTTTGGTTTGGGCAAAAAGTGGGTAGTTGGTTCTTTCCTCGAAGAGCGGTTGTTCATACAAGTGTAGAACACAACTAGGAGCAAGATTAAACAAGGCTTAAACTAGAATACAAGGTAAAACGCAAATAATTTTTTTGATCAAAAGAGTCCCAGCCGGCCGGCAGAGCAGTCCAGCCGGGTGGCTAGGTGAAGTTTGTGGGTCGACGAGGAGTCAGCCGGACGGCTGGCTTTGTCTGAGTAATTTTTGGTATTTTTTTTGCAAGCCAAAATAAGCAGAAATGATATAAAACGAAATACAAAGATTCAAAACACATAAAAACACAAACAAATCCCCGACAACGGCGCCAAAAACTTGATGTGTCTCACGACTACTAGTTTTAAATTTATAACACGAATTACCGAATAAGCAAACAACACACGGGCAAGTATGACCCTTTCGTATGTAGCTAGCTTGGTGTGGTAAGCCGAGGTCGTTCACTAGGATTTGGGTGTTTTTGGTTGTGAAGAATCCATGTAATAACACGTAACACGAAAGTGGTAAATTGGTTGTCACGTCCCAAAGTACCATATAAGCAACAAGTAACACGAAGATTATAAAGATGCGAATTCAATATAACTAAAACTACTTGTTTGGAACTAGTATTCATATCAATGGAGTGTTGGAATATGTAGATACTTAAGCAATAGCAAACAAATCAAAAGCATACAATTCCAAGTCAGCGGGTAGTATCATGAAATAGCATATAACACGGTTTAGATTAATGAACCCTTTCGACCTATGATCGTTATTATAAACCGATTCATTACAAGCCATTTGTTAGAAAGATGATTTTACCAATTTGTTCATAAGAGTCCTTTCGACCTATACTCTTGATTAAATCTTTATGAGTCTAATTAACTTGTATATTCATGGTTGTTAATCATGAAATACCAAACATATATGCGCGCTAATATTTGGAACAAACCACAACAAAAAATCCTTTCGACCTATAGATCCGGTTATGATTTACCAACAAGTTGTTAAGACACATATCAATTCAAGCAAAATCATAATTCTATATTGTAAAGATCCAAACACTCCATATCAATGTTTACATCATTCCAAACAAGTAAAAGAAAACTACTCCATGATCATTTCAATAAAACTTAAAAGTTCATCAATCATATCATTCATAACAAACATCATAAAAGTAATAAGAGATTACCAAAGTAAGATTACAATGGGTAACGGAAGGATTTAGAGCAACCTTAAGCCTCCAATCGACTACAAGCTTCGTACCAACCGAAAAATGATACCGGACACCTTTCTTGATGTTCTTGAGCACTACTTCTGGAAATGGCAGAGGTTTTGAGGTCTTTTGGGAGAGATTTAGTGGTAGAAATTCGTCCTTAAGGTGTAAGGAGAATTATTGGTGATGTAGAGAAGAGAGAATGATGATTTGATGATTGAAAACAAGGCTTAGGGGTCATTTGATGATTGAAAACAAAGCTTAGGGGTCTCCTATTTATACTTGAGTTTTCCTTGGCCACCAAGAAAGTTTCTTTGGCTCTAAGGGTTATAAAGATGCAGGGAAATGAGGCCTAGAAGGTTCTTGATCATTCCCAAGTGATAAAAGTGAACTTAGAAAATAGGCCGATTTTCTAGCCGCTCGGCTTAGATGGCCAGCCGGCCGGTTGGGGGTCCTCTGGTCAAAAAAGTGTCAAAATCAAAGTTGTAGCTCTTTCTCTTAGCTTTGCGTGGCCGCTTGAATCAAGTAAAATGGAGTTCGTATGCTCTAGTTATGGCCAAAATGGTGAAGGTGCGTTGAGAACAACAATACTTCCAATATTCCTTCGTTTAAGCTTCCCGAATGTGTGAAATCTGTTCGTGGGTCTTTATTCTTCAACATAACTTGACTTCAACCTTATCTTGGGACTTGGAAGCTTCAATGATTGACTCGTTTGCTCTTGAAATGCTTCCCGAGCTTGATCTTGACGAGGGATTCTTCGTACTTGTATAAAAACTTCATTTATTCTTCGTTTCTTCGTCTTTTTCATGCTTTTCTTGTACTTGGCTACAAATAGACTTGCAAACACACTTTGATACATTTAAGTAACAAAACCATAGATAAATAGCCAAATAACTTATACAAAAGTATGGATAACGCTACTAAAAACATACTTAATTTGAGCGTTATCAACACCCAAGAACAAAACTGCTCAATTACTCTCTAGTGAATCAAAGAGTCGTATATGTGTTTGTTATACATCTAACACACCGGTTACCACTCATAAATGGGTAGCCAAACTGTCCACTCTTCCATTTGCATTTGTTTCATGTGATGCAGGTGATCCAGCTCGTCCTTTGGATTGTTGATAGCGGATGCTCGAAGCATATGATTGGCAATCTTCAACTGTTAAGAAATTTTGGTGAGAAATTCATGGGAACAATCCGCTTCGGGAATGATCATTTCGCTGCAATCACTGAATATGGAGATTATGTTCAAGGCAATCTAACGATATGTCACGTATATTATGTTGAAGGCCTCGTATACAACTTATTTTCGGTCGGACAATTTTGTGATGGAGATTTAGAAGTAGCCTTTCGTTCAAACACGTGTTATGTTCAGAATTTGAAAGGTGATGATTTGCTTACCGGTTCTCGTGATTCAATTCTTTACACTATTTCCATTTCCGAGGTGGCATCATCTTCTCCAGTGTGCTTAATGTCCAGAGCCACATCAACAAAATCTTGGTTATGGCACCGCAGGCTTTCTAATTTGAAATTTGGTACCATTAACTAAATCAAGTCAAAAGATCTAGTTGATGGGCTTCCGAAATTTAAGTATAACAAAGATCACTTATGTTCAGACTGTGAACAAGGCAAAAGCAAGAAAGCTTCACTTCCACCAAAATTGGTTCCAAGGACTGAATCCAAACTCGAACTACTTCATATGGATTTGTTTGGGCCAATGAGGGTCGCAAGTATCAATGGTAAGAAATATATTCTCGTAATTGTTGATGATTATTCTCGGTACACCTAGGTATATTTTCTTTGCACCAAAGATGAGGCTCCAGATATGATTATCGATTTCATTAATCAAGTTCAAAGGAATCTAAAGGCTCAAATTCTAACGATTAGAACTGATAATGAAATCGAATTCAAAAACGGGAAATTATAGGCATTTTACGCAAAGTTAGGTATTGTTCATAAAACTTCAATTGCTCGAACGCCTCAACAAAATGATGTTGTTGAACGGCGAAATCGAACATTAGTCGAGGCTGCTCGAACAATGCTTATCTTTTTTAAATCTCCAGAATTTCTTTGGGCCGAAGCTATTGCTACTGCTTGTTTTACTCAGAATCACTCTATTGTACACACACGGTACAATAAGACTCCTTATGACCTGATTAGAAGAAGAAAACCCAATATTCAATAGTTTCATGTGTTTGGATCTCTTTGCTATCCACCAAATAATCGTGATGATCTTGGAAAAATGAAACCAAAGGCTAACATTAGTATCTTTATTGGTTATTCTGAGTCATCAAGAGGATTTCATATCTATAACCGCCAAACCGAAAAGATAATGGAAACGATCCATGTCAAGTTTGATAAACTCACAGCTATGGCTTCTGAATACAACAATTCAGAACCCAGAACAAACTGCATGAAATTTTAAGATTCATCAGAAGATTCACAATCTGTACCTTCAAAAACAGACTTGGATAATTTGTTTGGTCCTCTGTATGAAGAATACTATGCGACGAGTTTACCATAAGTGTCTGATAATTCCGCTACAAATACTCTTGATAATGAAAACACTTCTTCATCATCGTCAATTGTCGTTGAAGAAGATAAAGCTCCTCAAATAGTATCCTCGTCAGTAGAACAAATTGTCACTGAACCAAACTCTCTAATCTTGAATGAAAATGCTAATGAATTAGTTCAAGAAGACGATGCTAAATATGATGGGAATGTGTTTTATAATGCGCCTCAAACTCCTATGTTTGAAGAAGTTGAGTCATCTTCAACATATCAGGATCCATTAAATATGCATGAGTTTCACCAAAAACATCGCTCAAGTGATAAGTGGACTAAGAATCATCCAACTAAACAAGTGATTGGTGATCCCTCAAAACCTGTAATGACAAGAAATCAACTTCAAACCGATGCAGAAGTTGGTATGTATGCACTGACAGTGAGTACAATTAAACCAAAAAATATCAAGGAAGCTATGCTTGATCACAGCTGGATTAAATCCATGCAAGATGAGCTTAACCAGTTCAAACGCCTTGATGTTTTGGAACTTGTCGAATGTCTTATTGGCAGAAACATAATCAAAGTCAAATGGATTTGGAAAAACAAGATTGATGCTGAAAACACGGTTATACGGAACAAGTCTTGTTTAGTTGCCAAAGGATATGGTCAAGAGGAGGGAATCGATTTTGAGGAATCATTTGCACTAGTTGCAAGACTCAAAGCTGTCAGAATCTTTGTGGCATATGCGGCTCACAAGAACTTTCCTATTTACCAAATGGATATCAAAACGGCATTTCTGAACGGTCCACTGAAAGAGGAAGTTTTTGTTCGCCAGCCCGATGGTTTTGTAGATCCATACTTTCCTAATCACGTATATTGTCTTAAGAAAGCTCTATATGGTCTCAAATAAGCCCCTAGAGCCCGGTGTGACAAGCTTTCCTCATTCTTAATCGAACACCATTTCATAAAAGGTATTGCCGATCCGACATTGTTTACAAGACGACACAAGGATGACATTTTATGAGTTCAAATCTATGTCGACGACATAATTTTTGGGTCAACTAAACCAGTTTTTCACTACGATTTGCAAAACTAATGAAAGATAATTTTAAAATGTCAATGATCGATGATATGAAGTTTTTTCTCGGACTACAGGTTCATCAATCACCCTAGGTAATCTTTATATGTCAGTCATAATATACAATTGATCTTCTTAAGAAACATGGGATAGAAAAATGTGATATCATTAGCACACCAATTGCTACTACCAAACTAGATGCAGATTTACAGGGTACCCAAGTTGATCAAACTAAATATCGTAGTATGATAGGGGGACTTATGTATCTCACTGCTAGTCGACCAGACATTGCCTTTGCGACATTTGTATGTGCGCGTTATCAGGCACGTCCACCTAGAAGAGGTCAAAAGGATCTTTCGATATCTAAGACAAACCATTAACATGGGTCTATAGTACTCGAAGGATTCTGGGTTTGAGCTAACTGCATATTCAGACGCAGACCATGCAGGGTGTAATGATGATTGCAAAAGCACATCTGGAGGCATTCAATTTCTAGGAGATAAGCTAGTCAGTTGGTCATCGAAAAAGCCAGATTGTACAGCAATGTCAACTACTGAAGCTGAGTATGTGTCTTTATCTGCATGTTGTGCTCAAGTGATTTGGATGAGAACGCAACTGCTAGATTATGGATTTCGTTACAACAAGATTACAATGTATTGTGACTCAAAGAGTGCAATTTCCATATCTTGCAATCTTGTACAACATTCACGTACAAAACACATTAACATCCATTATCACTTTATCAAAGAGCATGTTGAAAGAGGTACCATTGAAATTTACTTTGTCGGGACGGAATACCAACTTTCTGATCTTTTTACAAAAGCCCTTCCAAAAGAAAGGTTTGAGTATTTTAGTTCACAAGATTGGTATGCGATGTATGACTCCAACTGAGTTGGAACGTCTCGCACAGTTATCTTCTTGAATGAAAGATCATACATCACAACATATTTTAAATAATTTTTTCAAAAACAAAATAAAAAATTGAAAAACTTTCAAAGACAAGAAAAATATTTTTGTTCTCTTACTATTTTTCAAAACTGAAAAACAAATAAAAATTTTAAAAATACAAAAATATAACTTAAAAATACAA